>QLIY01001176.1:0-47816 GCA_003260075.1 Phallusia mammillata | reverse complement strand
TTTGCGTTTTCATTTTGATTTGCGTTTTCATTTTGATTTGCGTTTTCATTTTGATTTGCGTTTTCATTTTAAATTGCGTTTTCATTTTGATTTGTGTTTTCATTTTGATTTGCATTTTCATTTTGATTTGCATTTTCATTTTGATTTGCGTTTTCATTTTGATTTTGATTTGTGTTTTCATTTTGATTTGCGTTTTCATTTTGACTTGCGTTTTTAATTTTTAAACCCTTTTTTAATTTTTTTTGTTATGGCACTCATGGGCCACCATACATATGCTGAGCTTACTTTGGGAGAAGGGTTGGTAGCCTAAAGTCACCACACGGGCAGTCAGTCAAGCGGAACGGGCGACGGTTTTTCTTGCCAGTGTAACGGTTGCAACATTATTGTTCATGATAACGATAGCATGTTATTTCGCAATAACGTTTCGCACCACGAAAAGGAAGTGGTTACCCTCATTTCTGCAGAGACTAATGTTTATATTTCCGTTTCTATGGTAGTCATAAGTTATTTTCAGCCATTTTTCGGGTTCCAGAAAGATCTAACAGTAAACATAGTATTTATTCCCTTTTGACACATATTTCCGTCGGCATTTTCAGTGTTTCCGCAGTCGTGATTCGTGTAGAACGCGTCGTTTCCACCCTGTGTAAAAAGCATATGGTGTTCACTAAAAGGCGCTATGGCACTATAAGTTACATGGCTACCTTAAAATACATAATATAGGTAATATGAGAAAAAGAATTCGTACACCGGCTTATGTTTCGCATTGTTATATAAGCGTGGACTTTGATGTTTTCGGCCTGCTATTTTGGGGCTTCTATTGGACTTCTATTTTTCACTGCTATTTTCCAATTGTTACTAGCTGATCAAGAGCTAGACTGACGATATCGCCTAAAGCAAATATTCAAGAAAATACAGAGTATTAATCAACTCTGTGTGTGCCTAACATTATGAGATAGTGCTATGAACCGAGCTGAGATCAGGGGATTGACTCGACGTAGGTCCGCCAGGTTCGAAAGACTTTCTAACTATTCTAGACATCATAGACGAGCCATAAACCGTGAAGACGACGAAGAAGACATTATCCGAGCCGAGAGACGTACACCGTCGCTCTCTGCTGTTGCTAGACGCGAGGTCAATCGTTTGTCTGTAGCACAGCACGCAGCACCGACTAAACCATTACTGGTCACGCCCAGTGGAAGACGAGTCTTCAGTTATCAACTTATCTATTCCCTTGAGACGCCATACTTGCCGCCTAACGGGGGGGGGGGGCTATTTTGGGGCTTCTATTNTCAATCGTTTGTCTGTAGCACAGCACGCAGCACCGACTAAACCATTACTGGTCACGCCCAGTGGAAGACGAGTCTTCAGTTATCAACTTATCTATTCCCTTGAGACGCCATACTTGCCGCCTAACGGGCCCCAGAGAAGGAGGCGTTACACCAGTGCTTCTACGTATTACTATATATTCGAAAACGTATCAAAGTGCCGGTTGTAATAATGTCATATTTGAGTAAAACATACATGGCACTGTACAAACGTATGAAAATATTGATGTTTATTACCCGTCAAGGCCACCTATAGCATAAAGTCAGCACACGGGCTACGCGCATATACGAGATAACTTGTTGTAAGTTTAGCTTTATATTCGCAGGAATAATGGACATCTTCGTCCAAAAAATAAAATCTTTATGTAGCAAAGGCTTCACAGCATCAAAATATTCCAAAATATTAACGTTTATCATGCTTTAAAGCCACCTAACAGGGTGGTAGCATTTGGTCACCACACGGGCACTTGGAAAAGTCACCACATGGGCTATGCGCATTTACGAGATAACTTTTTCTACGTTTTGCTTTATATTCGCAGGAATAATGGACATCTTCGTTCCAAAAATAAAAGCTTTATGTAGCAAAGGCTTCATCTGATTTAAAAATCTGCTGTCGTATTTTCTTGATGAATACAGCTGCTCCGCTCCTTGACTGTTGAAAACTCCATGCAATTCAGGTATATTCGTAATACGCCTCAAAACTTCCTTTTCACCTTTCGTATTACTTTCATGAAATCGATCAAAAAGACACAAATGTATAGAACTTTTGGTAATTGGGTGTGCATCTTGATCTGCATTTTTTTCTGCTACAGGATTGACAATCCAAGGAAACGAGATGCGCAACATTTTTTTCTGCACCAGCGCGACGTTTTCGTCAGTTGGAGCAGTTACCATGCCATCATGAGGGTGAAACATCTTGTGCTTTCGTTTGTTTCCGTGTGCAACCACCATGTTTGCCATATCGATGACTACAATATTGGGCTGGTGTTTCATTGACAGAAGTATGTCGACAAAGTCACGTGGATTCTCTGCCCGAAGTACAAACTTCATCGCATAAACTACTCCGTGCGGACAAACAGCAGTAGCCCAACCTCCAGAGCATCCCCATATCTTTTTTAACGCCATTTTGAATTTTTCGTCGTCTTTGCAGATGATTTTGTTTATTGCCATGATTATGTCAACTTTGGACCCTTTTGTTGTTACACCCAATTGTTTGGCAAACCCTGACACCTCTTTGCTTGTCGATTGGGTTTAGAAGTTCCACAAGCCGTTCATCAGTGATAACTTTACAATCAGTTTCCAAATCTTCAATGTTGTTATTATTTGTACATTTCCGGTGTTCAGTGTTTATTACCACATTTCCTTTTCGTTTTTTTTCAAAACAGCGCACTGAAGCATACGCGAGATAACACTTATATAGGGCGTGTCAAAAATAACAGTGCAGGGGAAAATCTCTTTTGGAGTTTTCAAAAATTTGAACCGATTTAAAACCGCAAACCGGTTCGGACCGGATAATTTGTTCGAACCGGAACAAAATCCGAACCGAACCTGAACCCATATGACAAGCGCGACTCCCTGGTCTTAACACTGACAGACTAAATGCTGCATTGCTTGTGAGCTTGTCACCCACTAAACTCCGACTAATCATCAAGCTCAGGCTTTACATCCTAATTTTAGTTCTTTTTCTATTGTGGTTTTGTCACAATACGGTGGTCTCCCCCCCAGAAACAATTTTAAGGTGGGCCATGAGCTGCAAAAAGATAAGTACTGGTTTAAACAACATTCTGTGTAAGTGTGACCCTAAATCAATTACGTAATGCAGTATATGTTAATAAATTTTACCGTGTTACCTTACCAGTGCAAAGTTTGGAAAGAAAGATTCGGATACAGTCGAATTTCGCACAACCATACGTTGTTCCATTGTAACTGTGAGTTGCCATTCACTTACAAATTTCGACAGTGCAGAAACATGATGTTTCCATAAAAGTTCACACAACGGAGCAACGTCATCAAGAATACAAAAATTTTAGGACTAATCATTTCAGCTTCTTGCTTGAATGCACTAAGTGCAAAGGCAATGAAAACGTTGTGGTGGTGGTGGTTGAGTAATTTGGTCCGAATCGAGGTCTATAACGGGTGATTTGGTTACGTGTTGTTTAGTTGTCCTTGTTGCCAAACGTGTTCTTTTTGCTTTCTGTTAGAAACATTGGAAACTGGCTAGGTTCATGTTAAAATACCTACACAGTAAGTGCATTGGAGTGTATTTGTTTCCAGCGACTAGGTCGTTGTTACTTTGCGGTTTAAAAGATGTGTGTAGTTTTTATCAATTATGCTAATTTTGCCTGGACCTTTTGGTAACATGCACAAAATTTCACTGATTGTCTATAAAAGCACTGTTACATTAAAGTCAAAGTACGAACTTTATCTGATCTCCAAAAAAGTACTGTCTTGCCGCTAATTTTGTAAAGATTTGCAATATGATGTAATTTACGTAGCTGGTAGCTGCACTGAGAATGTTGCTAATATACGCAAACTGTTGTTTTAAAAATGCCACTTGGGCACGAATAACATTTTGGTTAAAGAAGAGTGAAAGATCATTTGTTAATCAATTGAAACATGCTAGTGAAACGATGTAAAGTTACAAGTAATGAAATTACTTTTCCTTTCTCATATGATTTTGTTGGCAAATCATGACGATTTGATCAAGTGCAAACTTGACCATTTAGCATCAAGTTATGTTTTGAAATACTGAGCTGCGATATATACTCCGAAACTGTCTTAACATGGTCAAATTACTTGAATGTGATTTGGCAGTATCATACGCTAAAACCCCATGTTCTTTTTTGGGGTCTCTTCTACGCACTAAATTGATTCAATCCCAAATAGAAGTACAAATCTCATAAGTTTTGAAACTATTCCGAAACGTAAGTAAAATACAAAGAGTTGTAAAACTGGCGGAATCCGGCGCGTTAAAACTCCTATCTTAACTACCACAAGGCAGAAATCAATCCAACATCTAACTGTTTACAATGCCTAATGCTAGACCAAATGCTAATCCGCGTAACCTGGCTCCGCAAAAGGCAGTCAACTGTGCAACAATTGCCTTTTCGAACGTGTCCGATTACAAGCGCAATCATATTGGTCACAAACTTGTCAACAATTGGCAAATTGTGTTTTAAAGTATTGTTTACGATACAGCATTAACACAAAAAGGTATTCGAGGTACTCATGACGGCAAAATTAAATTGATTTTCGCGTTAATATGTTAGTATAATTCGAAAGTTTTTGTGTGCGGTCAAGTCAAAGTTGCAACACATTTATTTTAATAAAGACCTGCCATGGCAAATGTATACACTACTTTTGCACATGATTTTTGGAACCTAAGACACAAAGTATAAACCCTTCCTTGCGGTATTTGCTCTACCGAAACATAAAACGGTTCTCTAAACATGCAAGAAAAAACAAAAATCCACGCAAAATGCCAGTATTTCTTAGCTATTTTGCTAAGTATACCAATATATTGTTACAAGTTAATGCTATGCTTTTTTTAGTTTTATTTAAACCAGCACAATAAATGAAACAGCAAATGCAAGCGCTGATGGAATATCGTTAATGGTGTGAGTCATTAACAAGTATTGTTTACGATAACAGAAAAAAAAATAGTTACAACATTTTCAGTGTTGGTGAATCAAGGAATAGAAACGATACTAAAGGGCAAAAGTCATAAATTTGAATTGACAGCGTTTAAATAATGTTTGGGACTCAGAAAGCCAGCATCGCTGGAGAAAAGGAAGTGTTCGTAAGAGCCGCGCTTTATTGTGTCGTGGGCAAACGACACTTTAATATTTGTTTACGAACGAACGTGGTTTACGCAACACATGCATACAGCGTGTAGTTTCTGATTGGGCTCATTTATTGATAAGGTAGCAGGAACGTGTACACTATATGCACTTTTTTGATTCGCTTGCACTAACGTAATGAAAGCACATAATTTGCATCATGCAAATGACGTCAGATTTGCGATGGGTCGCTCCTAGTCTGGTACGTACATTGTTATGTTAATGTGGGATTTGGCTTAATCGGGGATAAGTGGATTCCAGAAGGCTACATTAAAAACTTGCTTTCGGTTGTGAAGTTTCTGTGTAGCAAAATTGATAATCTTTATTCTTTTAATATAGTTAGAAAGCCCCACAAATTTTGCATGCAACCAACGGATTACATAACTACACAAGAATTGTTCTTGTTTAGGTAAACGCATTAGGAGTACAAACTTCGGTACGTAACAAGTGGTATGTTTAAGTGTGTAATGTAGGTCACACTTTTATCCATAGTAATAATACACTATGTTCACATGTGTATGTGTGTGGTAAACAAACTACAAACGACGTCGAAGTCCAAAAGGGACGTTCCCAGTCTAGTGCTTCCGTCTTTGTTATTCATTTTTATGTTAATCAAGGTTCAGATTTAACACGTAGTGGTTTCCACCGTATATTCATACTCGTGTAGAAACGCAAACTGGGGTAGGACTGATCAAGATGTATGTTTGTCCGTTAAAATAAAATCTGTCGCCATCTATGTGTAGAATTTAAGATCTGGTTTCGTTTTTTGTCCGTGGCCAAACGCTTGGCTGTGTTTGTTGTAGTGAACAGTTTAGTAGTTCAACTAGCAGAAATAAGAATAAATATTTTTCTGTTTTAAAGCAAACTTATCTGTTTTAGAAAATCAAGGTTTACGGCAACAGTTACCACACGGTAGACATGCTTTGCTTGATGTTTTTATTTTCCGTGTTCAGTTGCGTGGGAAGTGAATGTCCTGGCGAGGATGTCAGTTTAGCTCCACGACCGTATCAAAGTAAGTGCCTGGTTTGTAATAAACGTTTTGTAATAAATTTGTAATCAATGATGCGCGCGTTAACTTTTAGCGCTCACGCATCACTTTGCCGTTGGGTTTGGTTTGGCATGGAGATCGAAATCCATTGTAACACAACTCTTTTTAACTATACCTGCCGTAATTTAAAATAAATTAGTTATCACCGTCAACGACATTAACTCATTCTAAACCTATAAAATTATGATAGAACATACTAGACAGTACTTTATTGCTACAAAGCTAAAGATCTTGACGAATTTATTTTGTAACTTGTTAATAAAAACGAATCACATGACAAACACATAGATTCACTTGCCAATCACAACAACAGGGAAGTTATTTAGTGGATGACCTATTATTTGTGCCACTGATTACATACAACCCTAGATTTGCCCCTGTGTATTTTTGATAATATATATGTATGTGAACCAGAAATGTCGAATATTACGTTTGGTAAAATCGGCCATTTTTACAATGATTCGGTTTCGACCAAAAACAATTTGCTGCGATTAGGCCGAAACAGAATCTTTAGCGGCACAAATTTAAAGCGTGAACAAGTGCCGTTTCTGCTTAAATAAAAACGCGCCAATTATGGGGGGGGGGGGGGGGGGGGGGGGGGGGGGGGGGGGGGGGGGGGGGGGGGGGGGGGGGGGGGGGGGGGGGGGGGGGGGGGGGGGGGGGGGGGGGGGGGTCATGGCCAGGGTGGCAACCAAGGATGGCAGTACGGCGCGGTACGATGGTACGGTACAGTACGCAGTAAAATTTATCCACAATTACGTTACGTAGGTACAGTACGCAAAGAGAGCTGAGATACGGCTACGGTACGATGGTACGCTCCTTCACCGGAGCGCAGAGCATACCTCCATACCAAAAGCGTACCGTACCAGTACGCGCATATTAATTGTTGATTAAACTGTAATTTTTGAATTGTTACCTTTTGCAGATAATAATAAAATTGTCTGGAACTTGAATTTTAATTGTTTATGACAGGATTTCATTACAATGTCACTGTATCAAAAGAGGACCCAAAATGTTTATGACGTCACTGCCCAATATGTTTCTGTCTGCGGGCTGACCGCTATGTTAAAGAAGGATTACACGCACTTTAGGCATAGTTAAAAAAAGCTAGCTAGTGTTTTAGTATCTTTTGCAGCTATGGTTGGACTTCAAAAAACATGCTGTTGAAAATAACACATGGTCGCTCCATCGTTAAAAAAACATCAACCTTTTACTTCGAATAAGCGGGTTTTGTAGTGGGGCAGCTTGTTTCGACACGTCATGTTATAAAGTTTATCCAACCGGATTCCGATTGGATTATTTGAGGGTAAGGTACGATTTTGCGTACCGTACGTCTAGTACGTTTCGTTGGTATGTTTAGATTGTACTGCCATCCTTGCTGGCAACCATGGCCCAAGCTACCTTAAATCTCACAGAAATAAAATAACGACGAAACTATAATATTCTGCTATGTTTGTCTGGTAGATAAACTCATGTTTACATATCAAATGCGGAGCGTACGTCTTCGCGTAACATCATGAATGATTCGGTTGATTTGGGCAAATTTATTCGGCAAAACCGCTGAATATTCGATTTCGGCCTAACCCAGATTACGCCGATTTGCCGCATTTCTAATAGCAACGTCATAACGCCAGTGTCCCTTCATAAATACATGCTTTATAAATTCACTTGTATTGACCTTAAAATCCAATGCTGCTCCCTCAAAATTACACGTGTTATTAAATGAGGCATTACTAAAAGTTCTAGCAATTCGGAGCAGTGCATGCCACAGGGTGAATCACTACAAAAACCCCTACGATATGCTTTACAAACTATCTAGGTTTCTGTCGATTAAAAAATATTTTCAGGTTAGGTTATTGCGGGGTTTTGGGCCAGATTAAGAGGCTGCATAGAATAATTTATGAGCGTTCTGATTTGAGTGTCTTTTTTTAAAATACTATACATATTGTTATTGTACCAATTTTACAAAATTTATACGCTTAAGGTACTTTTAACTATGTGTAAACGAGTCAGGCCAACATTAGACTTCACTATCTATAAAGCACTGTTTAACAACTTTACTCATAGAACCCGAAAACCTGTCGGTGTGTAAGGAACCGTACCATGATCGCAACTGCACCTGTCCTTCTTCAATGTTCGAATGTGCTTGTCACAAGTTCGGTCGGTGTGGGAAGAAACCAGGATGCATACCAATGTCTGCGGTAAATGACACAGGTCTGTGGAACCATTGTGGTGATTGGAGCGACGAGTTTAGTGAGATTTGTCCAAGGGATTGGTTTCAGTGTGACTGCTTTAACACAACTTGTAAAGGTTTTGCTGGGTGTGTGGGGTGGTATTCCCATTGTGATGGAAGGATCGATTGCTTAGATGGCAGTGATGAAGTTAATTGCACTTGTCCAGCTGGCATGGTTGAGTGCCCCTGTTTTAAAACAAAAAACTGCACTAGTAGTCGTATTGGTTGCATCCACAACCACAAGAAATGTGATGGGTGGAATAACTGTAGAGATTGGAGTGATGAAATTAATTGCACCTGTCCCAAAAATATGTTTGAATGCGATTGTTACAAAACGAAAAACTGTACAACTAACATTGGTTGCATCCACAAAGACTGGCAATGTAATGGATATAATAATTGTGGCGATTGGAGTGATGAAGTTAGCTGCGCTTGTCCAGCTGATAAGTTTGAATGCGATTGTTACAAAACAAAAAACTGCACAACATTGTATGGTGGTTGCTACAGCAAAGACGTGCTATGTGATGGAATTGACAGCTGCGGTGATTGGAGTGATGAAGTTAATTGCAATGGATGTCCAGCTAATCACTTTGAATGCAAATGTTATAAAACTAAGAACTGCACAGCTGGATATGGGTGCATCAGCAAGTATGAGCAATGTAATGGAGGGAATGACTGTCACGATTGGAGTGACGAAGTCAATTGCACTTGTCCAGCTGATAAATTTGAGTGCAATTGTTACAAAACAAGAAGCTGCACAACTGGATATGGTTGCATTGACAGCTACAGACAATGTAATGGCTGGAACGACTGTGGTGATTGGGGGGATGAGACTAATTGCACTTGCCGAGGTGATAAGTTTGAATGCGATTGTTACAAAAGCAAGAATTGCACAACTCACAACGGTGGTTGCATCGACAAACATTGGCAGTGCAACGGAAGGAATGACTGCGGCGATTGGAGTGATGAATTTAATTGCACCTGTCCAGCTGATAAATTTGAATGTGTCGGCACGAAATACAACATTAGTTTGGAAGAACGATGTGTTGAACGATCTTCGTTGTGTGATGGGAGACGCGACTGTTCTGTTGGTACTGACGAGACACATTACACATGTAACTGCTCTGGAGTTCATGCAAGGTGCCCGTGTGATCCTGGTAACCAACACTGTCCATCTACTGGCAGATGCATACCTTTTAGCTGGCTGAGTGATGGCTTTGAAGATTGTTCTGATGGAAGTGACGAACTTTGTTCAGTGTCCAACTTCAAATATCAATCTTGCACTATGTTTGCCACAACTTGTAAGAATGAACAACATGCCAGATATCTCTTACATTCCGTAGTCCCAACGAAGTGCAACACAGTAATCCAACCATCGTGTGTTGATGATATTAGGTTGTGTGAACACAGAAATGTGATTTGCGTCTCCTCAAACTGCAACACTGCAGAAACGTTTATGGAAAACATTTTTATTTGTAACAACCGAGAGTTTATAGTTGCAAGTTACTTTTGTAACTCACTTAAAAGTTGCAGTGACAATAGCGACGAAGTCAGGTCTGGATTCGGATTCAAATGCTCGGGATCATCAAGACAAGGTATTTGTGTTTTACCTCAAATGAATGTCTACGATTCAGAAGCCCAATGTTCTGATAAATCTGATGTTTGTTTCGCCGACGGAGAATTCAGGTGTTTTCAGTGCTTGGATAAACAGTTAATCATATCAACCAAACAAGTTTGTGACGGTATAGTGGATTGCTTTGATATGTCGGACGAATGTCTCTGTTTGAACCGAAGTTTGTGCTCTGATATAAGGGGTGAATGTCCGTCAAATCTGATGCATTGCGAAAATAAATCTGTGTGTTCGGTTCAAAGTAGTAAGTCGTGCAATGCAAGCGTACAATGCTTTGACCATTTCAACACAAAATACTGTTCGTTTCCAAATAACAGAGGACAAACTAGGACTTGGCTACGAGATTTGGAAAGTCTCGAACTTGATGAAATACTTCGGTATGCAAAAGTTGACAACCTATTGTTAAGACTGTCGTTGCAGGAGTATTTAGATATAGACGTCAACGCAAAAGTTTTGTTGAACTTAATATGCGATGGAATAATCTGGGACGACCTGTCGTTAATTGGTGAAATGAACTGTCCAAATATGTTTTATTGTTTTGCAAAAGGGAAGATAAACATTAAAATAAGTCAAGTGTGCGACGGTTTAGTTGATTGTGACGACAGTTCCGATGAATTTCTAGAACATTGTCACACTAGTCGTTATTATTGTAAAACTAAAGATAGGATTTCTATTGACATAAACGCTGTTTGTGACGGAATTATCGATTGTGACAATGAATCTGATGAAACCAGGTGTCGTTGTGAAACGAAACGATTCTATTGCAGAAACAAACAACCTTTGTCAGTTGATTGGAGATTGGTGCAGAATGGAATTCTAGATTGTTCAGACGGAAGTGACGAATGTGTTAACTTGGTTGGTGACGCGTTTGCAGATGTGAACGAAATGATTACCAAACCAATCTACCGCACAATTTTTTGGATAACGGCTATTTTGGCCTTGGGAGGGAACTTCTTTGTTTTTATTGCAACTGCTTACAGCTTATGGAATGTAGACAGGGGTCGAAAGGTTTACATTAACACCAGTATTTTTATTCTTAACCTGTGTTGTTCAGATTTTCTTATGGGCATCTATCTTCTTGCAGTTACAGTGCAAGGCATTCGATTTTCTGGTTCTTATTGTTTGTTTGATAAGAAATGGAGATCAAGTGGTTTGTGTTCAGGGCTTGGAGCACTTGCAATTGTATCATCTGAAACGTCCGCCTTTACAATGACAGCCATGACCACGTATCGCCTTGTATCTGCCTTTCAACCCTTTACAATTCGAAGTTCGGGTGTTCTTCGAGTTTTACAAGCTGAAATATTTTGCTGGATTTCAGGTGTTGTTTTGGCAACTGTGCCTTTAATGACCGTCACTTCGGAATATTTTACAGCTGATGTTTGGTTTCGAAACAACTTTTTTGGAAGTGATATTGTATCCAGGAAGAACATGTCACTCCTTGCAGAACGAATTGCCAGTGTAAAAACGAAGGGTTGGAACGAAGTGAAACAAATAATAGAAAATACTTTCCCTCGCAACTCAATCATTGGAGAGTTTGGGTACTATGGAGAAACAAGCGTTTGTATGCCACGTTTGTTTGCCACAACCAGTGATTTCGCTTGGGAATATTCAAGTTTCCTTCTCACAATCAATTTCGCCATGTTCATCTACATGGTGGTTGCATATGTTATCATCTACAAACAGGCTAGCCGCATGAAAGGATTCAGAAGCACTGATATCAGCTTCAAGATGCAAAAGAGAATCTTGAGGTTGATTTTTACCGACTTCTGTTGTTGGATTCCAATTTGTGTCATGGGATATTTGAGTATCGGGGGCATCAAGATGCCCTCAGATACCTATGTGTTGAGTGCTTGTCTCTTGCTTCCAATCAATAGTGCTATTAATCCCTTGCTTTACTCAAAAGCAATAGAAAATCAAATTATCAAGGCCAAAACATATGTGGTGGCGAAACTATCGTCCTTACGGACGTCTACAAATCGCCCATCAGATTTGGCTGTAAAATACAACGCTGGTGCAGATGATCAAGGCGACAGGGTAATTGAGATTGTTGGATAAAAAGCGATCACAGAACTTTCATCCATAAATAACATTTAAAAGTATCTGGAATTGTATGACCATACGCTTGAGTAAATATGTTAAAATTGAGAAAAGTGCTGTTTTCTCAAAACTTGTTTCGCGCTTACTTTTTGTGCAAACGTTTTTTTGAAGAACTTGATACATCGTGACGAAGTTTTTGCATGTAAATTTCGACACATTTGAAAATTTGTACATTAACGGAAGAGTTTGCGACAAGGCTAACAATTGTTGCTCTAAGATTCTTTTTCGATGGAGTCTCTCTTTAGTGTGAGTTAATATGTGCTTTTTCCAATGTCCACCTCCGCGAAATCTTTTTTCACAAACATCACATGAAGTTTTTCTTTACTATGAGTCAACAAGTGTGTTTTTAAAGCTGCACGAGAAGCGAATGCCTGGTTCCAAGCATTACATCTGTAAAATTTTAAAACACATTTACAATTGTTCTAACATACATTTTTTTACTTCTGTACAGTTGTACATTGTTTATTGTCAGTTTGCATGCAAGCTGAAAAACTTTTTTTCAGACTGGTTTGAAATTAGATTTACTGCTTCGGAACTTTTCACGTATTTTGCACACTAATTTAAAATCATAATTCCAATCGGTTGTGTTTTCTTGGTGTTAACATTTGTGTGGAACTTGGTGCGAAGTGACGAAAACATGCCGCCAAACCAAAAGTTTTTGATTGTTATTTTCGCCTTATGTGTGTATTAAAGCATGTGTTACTGTATAAAACTGACAAAGATAGAAAAACTGTCTCAATTACAGGTGTGTTATATTTTGGACTTTTTTGTTGTTTTGATTTTTCTTTTTTTGTCTATTTTTTCCGTCGTTAAACAGGGCCCTCGAGAGCGACAAAATATGCTGGTGCATTATAGTCATATCTAGAATAGTTTATGCGCTGATGATCAAACATTTACTACGTTGATTCGTCAATTAAAACGAATAAAAGCAAGTTGGCCAATGGATAATAATTGACACTTAATAAACAGCTTGGACAAGAACGTCAAGAGTTATGAAAACTTAAAATTCCTATATTTTTACTGCATGCACTAGAGCAGGGATGGGGAACCTACAGCCTAAAGGCCACATGAGGCCTTGTATGTCAAAATACATTTTTATTACAGACTGCAACAGACGCTGAAAAATAGACAGAAACGTATTTGTTGATCTTTATTCCACATTACTTTTTGATTAGTTTTAGGGCAGCGGTTTTCAAGTAAGAACCAACAGTCATAGTGGTACACAAGTGATTTTCGTAGGACTCCAAGAGCTCAAGATTCTCCAATCCTACTTGAGTTGCAAAAGAATGATTATTTGCGTATAATCGAATGTCTTAAACTCGTCTGTGATGGCACAAGCTGCTCTTAGATCATTGATATTTGTAAACAAGCGAGTTTCTAGATTAAAAAAATCCTAAATTTTGTAGTGAAGGTGGAAATGTAGTAGGGAATTTTAGTTAACTTGGACCATAAGTCCTACAACTCTACAAGGGAAGAGCAAAATGACCATTATGTAAGTAAAAAGTTTAAACATCACTGTCCTTGGCCTGGTAAATAGTCTATGCGGCCTAAACAAGTGTCGATAAACCGTTTGGTGACCTTTATAAAAAAGGTTTCCCACCCCTGCGCTAGAGCGTTTGTACAGCAAACTAAACGCTTAACAGCAAATACTTGGTCTTGACATGCACTGCGTTCGCTTAGCTTTAAACCAAGAGTCACCAAACTACGGCCCGCAGGCCAGGCGCAGGCCAAGCGTGCATCGTCATTTTTCGCAGGCATGACCGCCCACACCATAAAGCGCGTGGGCGCAAGGGTGAACTACTGCTCGCTATAAAACAAAAACGGCTTAAAATAATTTGAAACGGTCTTCACTGGCCAATTTCAAATTGCAGTCAGTAACAGCGTGCAAAGTTTCAGTTCGTTTCGATGTACGAATCGTAAATGAGAAGCGTGCATCGTCTTTTTTCGCAGGCACGACCGCCCACACCATAAAGCGCGTGGTCGCACCGGAGAACTACTGTTTGCTTTAAAACAAAAATGGCTTAAAATAATTTGAAACGGTCTTCACTGGCCAATTTCAAATTGCAGTCAGTAACAGCGTGCAAAGTTTCAGTTCGTTTCGATGTACGAATCGTAAATGAGAAGCGTGCATCGTCTTTTTTCGCAGGCACGACCGCCCACACCATAAAGCGCGTGGTCGCACCGGGGGGGGGGGGGGGGGGGGGGGGGGGGGGGGGGGGGGGGGTATCGTAAATGGGAAGCGTGCATCGTCATTTTTCGCAGGCACGACCGCCCACACCATAAAGCGCGTGGTCCTTCTGCATTTAATGAATTCGGCGATCCACTTTTGGTACACAATTGAAATCACCCGCAAAAATCATATTTTCGGTTTCGCTTTTATCAGTCACAGCCCGAAAGACGTTGTCGTAGAATGGCGGGTTGTCCTGGTTAGGCCCATAAAGATTGCACAGCGTTATGCGCAAGTCATTTATTTTTCGCTCAACAATTATATGACGCCCATGGCATGGTTATCAACAGTGATGTCGTGTTTCAGGTAGGAAAGGTTTTTGAAAAATAAAACCGCTACTCTTTTACTTTGTGCTGTGCCATGCGAAGCTACAATTTCCCCGCCCCATTCTAATTCCCATTGCTTGAAATTTGATGCAGATGAGTGCGTTTCTTGTAGACACATTATATCGAACTTTTTTGTCTCAAAAAAATAAAAGACACTTAGCCGTTTTCTAGGGTTTTGCAACCCTGCTACGTTGTATTTTGTTACAGTGAGGGGCATTTAAACACGTTCTACACCAATGTCTATGTCAAATTCACATTCAAAGCCACAATCGCACAAATACGGGTTGTTAGGTCCCATTAACTGAGATGTAATTTTTCCACAGCTACAGTGGACAAGCGTATTTTTGCATGCATTATTCACACAGTTAGTAGTCATTTCCCGTTTTGGTACAGCGTTAACAGTTTTACAAATGCAAAACATTGAATACCTTTTGCATTTCACGCATTTGAAAATTCTTTGTTTGGTAGTCCGGCTGAAATTTGTGACAGCACGGCATCCTTCTCATGGGTTGGTGGCATGTGACGCAGTTAGTTGTCACCTCGGGACCAAAAATCTATCAATTTCGTTGCAGCACGATGCAGCAATGTTGAACTCCGATGAACATTTCCAGCAGAAGAATGTTGAATTTTTTTCTGTTACGTAGCTCTCCTCTTTACATTTCGGGCAGGAAATTAGTATTTTTAATTCACTTAGACTTCTAGATTTCGCTTGATGCAGGTTTCCTTTGGTTGTGCTTCGTTGGTGCCGTTTTCTTGAAGACCCACTTTTAGTTTCCAAAAGCGATCCGTTAATTAGCTGTTCATCAGGCAACTTAGTTACATAGTAGTTTTTGTGAGAAACAACCTGTTATTTTCTTGAATAAAACAAACATAGTAAACAAGCTTAACAACAACAAACAAACAAACAAACCCACTTCAATTAAACCCCAATTAAAATTACTTAAAGTGGTTTCTGGTAAATAACCGCATTTAAAGACTATTATGGTTAACTCTTGATCACATATAGTATAAACTACCAACATCTCCACTACAGTAAACTGCACACCTCACTGTGAAGATACACACTGCGTGGCTGCTCTAACATATCCTACCGTTAGTTAACGGATGTAGAACAGGAAATCGCGCTGCGATCGTCAGATGATTATTGAGTCATAATCCTGATTGGCCTACTTAGTGGTATGCTCGGCTCTTAAAAACAATCCTTCGATTCACAAGAGCCTGTATTGTTTTTTAGGTGTCTTTAAACAGGAATACAAACACACACCATGCTTGGTATTTTAAAGTGGTTACAGTACATTATAAATATTTATAAAATCTACATACAATGCAAGTTAAGTGGTTTTAATCCCGACTCAGCTTAACAGATAACCTAGTGTGTAGTGCACTTACTTGTAATCGTAATATGCTATTTTTCTCATCGTTTCTTCTTGGTCTTTATGGAGGGATATTAGTAATACAAGTTATAAAAGAACCAAACACTTGTCACATGTCTTTTCTCCCAAACCCCACAATTAACTATAAAATAAGCTTAAAAAAGGTATCTTTATGAGTGTAGATGCAACACCTTGATCGGGCTAACCATTCAATTTTCAGGCATTTGTTCCTGTTGTTTTATTAGGCTAAACCTGTATAACTAGAACTATTGGACGATTTGGAAAAATATACATACGTTGGTTGTTTAAAAGCAACTTTTTTCTGACACAACAAACCACATTTGTGTGATGTATAAACAAAAAAAAACGACTTTTCATACAAGGTGTAAGAATAATTGACGAAGCAACAGTGCTTCCTAATCAAAATCAGTCAACAAAGTTGTTAAACGATATATATTTCACCCCAAAAGGGCATCTTCAGTCGTTCTGTGAAACAACGGGTGTAAAAGTATGACAAACCAAGCAATGAACCAAATACATATTAAACACACCAAAGAGAAACGGCAACCTGCNCCAAAGAGAAACGACAACCTGCTACAAGCCCTTGCTAACTATGCAAGATCTGCAACAGAACTGCGTCTAAGCCAGTGCTCTTCAACCGGTGCGCACGGTGCACCCTAGGGTGCACCAAAATATGCATAGGGTGCACCAGTACGAAGGGGTATACAAGGGTGCATCACAAACTTTTAATGAACCATTGATATTTGACTGTCAGGATATTAGAAAAAAGATGTAGGTTTCAAATGATGCGAGCCAAGGTAAACTTTTATAATGTTTTATCCCCGTGTCCAAGTTTGATAGTGTCTGCGTTACAGTCGNGCTTCAACGTGTTCATTATGATTTTTTATAGCTTTCCGTTTCCGGTACCGACTTCTGTCGCTCTTGTTCTTGACTTTTTTCCTTGTGCAGGTGCTGTTTTTAATGTTGGTCCACTGCCGACGAATAAAACGATGTTTTTGAAACAGCCAAGCGAATTTTCTTTCATACCTTGCACGCAGTTTGGTTCTAAAAGTGTAAAATTCCCGGGTTCTTGGTAAAAACTTTCGTCCTATTTTCATGCTGTCGTTTGAAACCCCCCTTTTATCCTCATTTAATACTTGTTTTGCGATTTTTCGCTGCTGTTGTATAAGCAGCAANGCGTGACTGTTGTAACTTTGGCGCGTCACATAATATTTCAATATGTTATTTTACATTGTATTTTGGAGGTGTTAATGTGTATGACTGCACAGGTTTTGATAAACAGATGGTATGTGCGACGTCAAAATTTTTTGTGCTGTTGCTACTTGTTGGCCAAGCGACGGCAGAGGCGGTTTTGGGTGCGTCCTAGTTTGCAACGCCGCCACCACAAAGTTAACTTAGTGCAATAAATTGGTGCCTAGCAAATGTGTGTTTCAAAACCGTTTTTTTGCTGTTTAAAAGGGGAGTTTATACTTTAGTACTTCGGAATGAGCAACTGGAAGAATTTCAGAAATATTTTAGAATGTCTCCATCTTTGTTTGACAAATGTTTGGCAATGATTGAAACAAGTATAACGAAGCAAACCACTAATATGAGGAGACCTATTTCTGCAGCAGAACGACTGGGTATTACGTTAAGGTGAATCGGCACCCATTCTAATATATGCATTGATTTTAACACTAATGATCTTTGTTTAGATTTTCGGCTACAGGAGATTCTTACCAGAGCATTGGCTTGTCATTTCGTGTTCATAAATCGATCATCTCCCAAATCGTGCCACATACCTGCTAAATGTTGTGGAATACACTGCGGCCAATCTATATGCCAACTCCCGACATGAAAATGTGAAAAAATGTGGCCAACTGTTTTGATCGAGAATCTGACAGTTTCCCCATTGTGTTGGTAGTATAGACGGAAAGCACGTCCATCTACAAGCCCCGGCTAACAGTGGATCGTTGTACTTTAATTATAAAAAAGTCATAGTATTGTTTTGCTTGCTAGTATTACACAAAAAATCATAGTATTGTTTTGCTTGCTAGTATTATCAAAAATGTCATAGTGTTGTTTTGCTTGCTGTGGTAAATGCCGCTTACAACTTTATTCGGTGATGTTGGTGCGTCCGGCCGCCTGAGCGACGGCAGTGTTTTGCGCTATTCTACTTTGGGTCGTAAGCTGATCGACGAGGAGTAAAATTTTCCCCGTGAAGAATTGTTGCCTGGAGTAAAAAATGCAGTGCCTTTGTATTTGTCGCTGATAAGCCGTTTCCTTTGCGGTACAACATTATGCGTCCTTTTCCTGGCCCCGCCTCAGTTGCGATAAGCGTGTTTTTAACTACAGACTTTCGCGGGCAAGGCGAATCGTTAAAAATGCGTTCGGTATTCTAGCGTCGCGCTTTCGTGTTTTTCGTCGGCCATTATCGATCACTGGGCAGATAGCGTTGTCAAGGCCTGCACTGGGGGGGGGGGGGGGGGGGGGGGGGGGGGGGGGGGGGGGGGGGGGGGGGGGGGGGGGGGGGGGGGGATTTTTTTGAGACAGGAAACCTCTAATGATTCTACAGTAGCCGAGAACAGTGATTATGATACCCAACCACAGTCAGGATGGCGGCCATTGAATCGTACTGGACGTCGACATTCAAACGGAGCTGAAGAAGTTAGGCTTACCTAATGCAATACTTTAAGTGATTTTGGTTCATTGCCAGGGCAAAACGAAATGATTTAAAGACACATATTTGCTTTTGTTGCTTCTTAATTTTCCCCAAGCTTTAAACTTGTGTATTATTTGTGACATACAAACATACACCAAACATAAGTTGCGTTGAGTTCACGAGTTTTTTATTCACTTAAAGCAGGTTATTTTTTTATTTTTAGGAAGTAACTTTAGTTGTGGCACACAGCTCAACATAGAAAATGGTCTTCTCATTGTTGGCATCTACAGAAGAATAACAACATATTCTACACTTTTGCAACGTCAAAAAATGCAAAAAAAACTTGTTTGGTGGTTCCGACGGCAGATGTATATAGTGTAACAAAAAAACTGTATAGTTAGAGGTTGGAAACGTGATCAATCATAGCAGTATGTGGAAAGAATGCATCTCATCACCTTTTAAGGTGAAAACCAAAACAGTTGGTTAATTCCTTAGTACTTACTAGGAGGCGGTTCTTTGAGCACTTTAAGCAGCTTTGTTTTAAATTCATTGGGTGGTTTGTTTTTCCTTTTCTTTCTTGATACGGGTGCATACTCAACAAAAACTGCAACATTTCTTTGTCAACAGAAACTCAACAATCAGCTGGTATAAGCTTTTCAAAGTGCTTGACAATGTGTCATTATCTTCAATTATAAATTTTTCTGCTTGAGCCTCCATGGTGTTTGCCAGGTCAACCATGTTTGATGAAGTGCTGAAAATTGCAACAAAACATTAGTTACAATACAAGTTACTTACTATTAAAACCAGGTGCATAATTTTTTGCTGCGGGCCAAAACCAATAACAGCCAAGCCTCAGTGGGTTATACCAATTTTCCTGTTAGAATTTT
Source organism: Phallusia mammillata (assembly GCA_003260075.1). Classification (NCBI taxonomy): domain Eukaryota; kingdom Metazoa; phylum Chordata; class Ascidiacea; order Phlebobranchia; family Ascidiidae; genus Phallusia; species Phallusia mammillata. Next base: position 28,169 of record QLIY01001176.1, on the reverse strand, counting down.
GGTAAAACTTTTCTTTAGAGTACATTTATTTAGCTATAGAAAAGTCTTATCAAAAGTAGTAACAATTTACAATGAAAACATATGTCTCTTATTTTAAAGAACCATGCAAATAGAAACTGCTACTGTATCAGAAAATTCGGTTATTTTAAACTGGTTAAACTTGGTTGTATAATTACCAACCTTCAAGGTGAAAAAAATCTGCTATCGTGTCCCACGATGCTTCACGCTTTTCCTGTCTTCATACCTGTGGATTGCCACGTTGTATAAATTTTCGTGTTGTTTAACTTGCAAAACGAAATCCTCATCCAAAACCAGGTCCATCTTGCCTGTTTAGTACCCTGACAACACAACGATAGTCTGGCGCAACAAGGGTGCGCGAATTTATCGCTGCTTGAGCGTTGCAAGCGAACGGCGCGACAAGCGCAACAAGCGTGACGCGCGTTACAATAAAACAAACAAAACTTTCGCGCGCGAACAAGCTCGTGTAAACCAGGCTTTATGCTTTATGGGTTTTCCAACTTCACTGTCACTCGCATATCAGTCTTTGTTACGCCACAATGTGTGGCAATATTTAAACAAACAAAAATGAACGTCGAGATGCATAGGCGCCGAATTTTGCAAAAATGCAAGGTGGCGGCCATAAAATATGACGTCACTAATGCGTGCATCACAAGAACTCAAATTCAAAGCCAAGTAAACTTTCCATATAATGCAGGGGTCGTCAAAGTCAGAAAAAAGCATATATTAGAAATAATTTAGTTCGCAATTGCATCCGGTGTTGTAACATTTAATAATGTTTCGTCAAGTCCAACCATTTATTACAACACATTTGCATTGTACACAGCAATGGCCCAACACTAGCAGACAATTGTGTGTATAACGTCAATAACAAAGCAGGAATACGAAGCAACAGTGCTTTCTAATCAAAATCAGTCAACAGAGTTGTTAAACGATATATATTTCATANGCCGCATACACACCATAGTTCTTGCAGTCCAGCACCTGTTTTAATGTAATATCTTTGCCGCGTGTGGCAAAATTACACTGCTCATACACCATCGCCTTATGTACGCCATGGTGTCCACACAACGCGCACTTTTTGCATGGACGCGATTGGCCGGTGGCAATTTGTTTCATACGTCCATGTGCCAAGCCTCTGTAGTTGGTAAGAACATTCCCGATGGTTGCAGCATTTTTGTAAACGATTTTAGCGAGCGGTTGTAGATTCCTTTCTTTCGTGGTCAACTTGAGAAGCCGTGAAACGATGTAGCCCAAGCTATTCAATGTTGGTCTGTTTTTTCTTTAGACGGCGCGAAACGCTGTACCCATTCTCTTGCTACATCCAAACATTGCTCCGTGATTAATGCAGGAAAATCGGAACGGTTCTCGCGAAGTCTTTTAAATTCATTGGGTGGCTGTTCTCGCGTCCGTCCAGGCTTAGCATGAAGTCGTCCTGCATTTGATTTAATCTTCTTAGCCTACATGCTTCACCCAACACAATCCCACGAAAAATGTAACGAGGGTGATGCGACGTCACATGCAAAAAACAGCGGTTCTTTGATGTTTCTTTGATATGGTCTTGGGTTATAAAATGCAGTTTGTCCGAACTGGAATAGCAGTGGGCTACATCCAAAAATTCCACGCGACCAGTCGCATCCCTGTTTGAAAATTCCCTAAAGGTAAGTTGAAGACCAACTTTAAGGAATGCCTCATATAGCGCTTTTTTGATGGCAGTTGTGGCCAAATGAAATCCATAAGATGTGATCCATGTACCGCTCAAAAATCTCCGCTTTCTTTAAAGTTGCAGTGGCTGTTTCGACAACATAGTACAAAGCTATGTTTGCGAGCGACACTGAATGATTTTCGCCAGTGGCAATACCTTTCTGCTGCTTAAATGCGATCAATACTTGACTGCCAATCGACTAAACACTTAGGTAATATTGGGTATCTGAGCAGTATTCATTGATGGTACTTCTGCAATATTCCATACTTATAGGCTTAAGCAAATGTTCAAGAAGCGACGTGTAGCGAGAGAGGTAAGTACTGCCCGCCACTTGTAGCAGTCTCACCGGAATCTCTAAAGCTGTTACCTTTGTACGCACATCTGTTGTAAGTTTGTGGGTTTTTGAACAGCGGATAAACATACGATGGGCTGTTATTGGCAAACTGCTTCGCAGTTGGGCCCGGAACCTTGTGATACTGGTTGCCAGACTGTTTTATCCCAACTGTGGTGAAAAGTAGATCGTTGGATATGACAGAAAACTTGAACAGTTTGATTGCGTATTGTTCAAGAGCAGTCTTTATAGTCTTGACCATGACCTCCATGCTGGGTACATCTGTTGCTATCAATTCATAGCCAGCCACCTCTCGTTTCATTATCGCATCGTAATCCTTAAAAGAGACCGAAACAATTTTGCCATCTTTGTCAGAACGACAAACAAACCCACTGATCTATTGCGGACAGCAGACTTTAAAACCTGCAAACTTTTCCTAAGTGGCGGTGCCAAGTTGTTGTGATATTTGTATTCCGTGACAACCCTAGAGCGGAGGTTCCTGAGTTTGGATTCAGCTAATTCAACATAGCCGTTGCTTCTTCACTCAAAATATCTCTGTTTGGCCTGGAATGTTTTGGAATTTTGAGTTTCTTTGGTATGTCCGTTATTTCCAAGTTTTGTTCGTCTTTGAAAATGTCGGCCCATTCGNAAAAAAGATGCCCACTACTTGCGGGATAGATCCTGTACCAAACACTAAATGTCTGTTCATACAAGGTGGCGTTTTGTGGAGAACAATTTTTTTTATGATACATTTATTTCATACAGGTAAAACCCATATGTTTCGTCGACGTGGTTTGGCCAAAACATACTATACGCATTACCAGTAACAAGCGTTCGTTAATAAATCTGTGGATTGTAAGCTATGATGACTAACAACTAACTGCTGTCCAGCGCGCTACGATTTCAGCATCGCATGCATCGCTTCTTAGAACGAGACCTGTAGATCCGAGCACGCAACCTGCGCATTGAACGAACATAGTGATTATATTAAAACGTCCGCACTGGCCTACACAAGCTATCAGAGCGTGTTTTTTTATTTTATGCTATCTGCTTGAAAAATAATGTTTTGGTGCCTTTTATAGCCCATTTTGGAAACTAACCTNTTTTATTACTCGTCTATCTTACTGGTCTTCTAAAGACAGATAACTAGCTAAAGTTACATCTACATCCAGTAATTTAGATGGTTGAGGGTCATCGAATGTTTTTGGTAAGTCCGAGTACGAAATAGCATTTTCCACAACGCTCGTCATTGGTACAACAGTGATACAGATCAGTTAATTTGTTATTCAAATAGAATGTAATTAACATTAACATCAATTAACAAAATTATTACAAAGAAGACGAAAGACCCCCCCCCCCACAACTAAATTTAATGAGATCTTGCATTTTCGCTGCTTGACATAATTTACGCCCACTGTGCCACAGCGCTGTACGGACTTTCAACGCAACTGCTGCTTCTTGTTGACAATTGACATGACCTGTACTTTGAAGATCGTAATGATACGAAACAGCAGAAGTAGTTACGTAACAATAAGAATGAGATTTTTTGCAAACAAAACCATATAGACAAAATGTAACGTTGTGTATCGAGTTTTTGGTTGAAAAAAAAAAACGAAGCTTCTCGCGTACCACCTGAAAAACCGTCGCGCACCACTAGTGGTACGCGTACCACAAGTTGGGAACCCCTGCTCTATATAGATCCATACAGGCCTTACTTGTTCATAAAAAGATCATGAAAATAATAAACTCGGTAATTGACATTAATGTATTTTATCTTTAAAGCAAAAATACAAAATGTTAAATTACCGATTTGAGCTCCCTGGTTAGACGGACTAAAGGTATCTGGGCAATATCAGTTGACGATGGACTAATTTATACGTCAAGGGCAGGGAGCAGCTTGTTTTGCACGCGTAGACTATGATATGGTGCTGTAACTAATGGGGATTTCTCACAGAGCTTCTATTTTCACACTTTATTAAGGCGTAATTACTAGTGCTACTGTTACCGTATTACGTTGAGCCCGAGCCTTGCAATAATGCCTCACCACTAAATTTAGATTTTTTTAAGTAAAAATGCTGGGACGAATCGAGCCGGACGCGCACAGTCGATACCCGGTATATCCAAGACACTGATAAATCCGGGACACTCTCTTGTGCTCTTGCGCGATGGAACGAAACTGCGGCCTTCAGGTCGCAATAAATCCAAGTCGGCCAACTAACTTTCCTGTTCGGGGAGTCAAGTGTCGCCAACCGAGCATGCAATAAAAGGGTTTGGTTGCTTTTATTACTCGTCTATCTTACTGGTCTTCTAAAGACAGATAACTAGCTAAAGTTACATCTACATCCAGTAATTTAGATGGTTGAGGGTCATCGAATGTTTTTGGTAAGTCCGAGTACGAAATAGCATTTTCCACAACGCTCGTCATTGGTACAACAGTGATACAGATCAGTTAATTTGTTATTCAAATAGAATGTAATTAACATTAACATCAATTAACAAAATTATTACAAAGAAGCCGGTGAACCTGTATTGGATCTCCAAACTAAAATCAAACTTGAAATTAAATTTAATCAATGTAAGCGCCAAAGCTAGTGCCCAAACAGTAAAGGCATATTTCCCGATTATTTAACAGACGAAATATGAGTCGCTAGGGATTCCGCGGGAAATTCACTTGTCACAACCCCGCAGAATGACCGTGCGCATACCCCATCGGCTATCTGCTCGCGTGCTACACTCGGTCCTTTCATTTTTAAGTCTTTCTGGTTGTATGTTTGTTTTATACTTTTATCTTGGTTTGTAAATTTATCTTGGTTGATGCATTTATCTCAACCAAGGACATACTTCAAGTTAAATTCAAACACTTTATTTTTTCATCCTAATCCTAATCTAAACTGACGCAGGTTAGCCTTTTCTTTAGCTCATATTTATCCTAACGTTACATAAAGTGCTCTTTCACCAAAATCTTGGTTCATATACGAATGTGTGAGGGTTTTTCCATCCGATGTGAGCTGTCATGTGGATAGTGATTGGTCAGGATGAACTCGGCGCAGTTTATGGAGCGTATTACTCTGCTGACGGGGCAGCAGACAAGCGATGACCGCTTAATGGTGTTGGAGTTCTGGCTGCGTCGGTGGCAGGAAAACTGCCCGGGTTTAAACCCCTGTGTTTAAAAGAGTTGTTAGACATTGTTAGAAAACTGCCCGGAGTTGGAACTCCTGTGTTTGGAGCGAAAACCCCGGCCCACTTACAACTCTGGACTGGCGTATGTTAGCCTAGTGCCTGTGAACTAGGCGATGTTTGTTTCAGTGTGTAATAAACCAGATTTTATTATTCTAGGAACCATATGCTTTGTTATTGCAGCATACATTTAGTAATTCCAAATATTTTATCCACTTGATTTGAATGATTCATAAACATTTTTACCAGTTAAACGTTTTTAAACTTACATAACTCTAGTTTGTTGCTTTGCCATTATTCCAAGTTTTGCTTTGCCATTATTCCAAGAAATATGTTGTGAACAACAATTAATGTGAAGCAACAGAATAATATTCAGTATGCGATTAAATGGAACTTTTGATTCACCTAATTCTAAGTAACCAGGATCATCTATTTGAGTATGTACATAATTTTAAATGTGAAAATGTTTAGTTTACTGTTTTTTAATAAATTTTTATTGTAGTTCAGGACTAATGTTCTGTGGGTTCGTGTGGGTTGTTGAAACATCCATTGACAAAAAAGTTTCTGCAATGTAGATATATGTTGTGCATAATATCGCTAAAAACATTTAGTAATTGCAAGCCATCAACTCAGACTAGTGACAAATGATGTTTGTTAGTGTGATGTATGGCACTGTGCTATAAAGACCCCCCCCCCGATATATGTTGTGCATAATATCGCTAAAAACATTTAGTAATTGCAAGCGATCAACTCAGACTATAAAGCATAGAAAAGAATTTCTTAGATTGCAAATGTAATCATGGGTACATTTTTTAGAATGATATAACCAATTCTGCATCAGCTTTGGAACCCACTACTAAATCAGATCTGCGATCAGTAGTTATCCGTAGAGGATGAGAATTACTTCACCAGCCATTTCTTTAGATCTGCTAATTAGAACAGACACGCCCTGAACCCAATTCACTTGATCTACAGTTTTCAGCAAAAATGCTAGCCAGAGATTAAGAATTGATTGCACTATACCCCCAAGCAGAAAAAGTCTAACTTATCAATAAATCTGAACAACAGAAAATGAAAACACGGCTGTAAATAGTGTTGCATACTCCCCCCCCCCCCCCCCCCCCCCCCCCCCCCCCCCCCCCCCCCCCCCCATTGGGTGGTATATTAACAGCATTTAGCTACCAACACAGGGTCGTATAACAATACGATATCGTTGCGCGCTCGGTAGCAATTAGATGCCAGTCACCCTAAATTACAGCTTGCCGGTGTAATACGCAACCGTTACATTATGGGATCCTAGCTGTTGCGAAATAATGCCTGTAGTTTGGGAATTAGGATTACCATATCTGCTTGAGGAAAATTCAGTACAGTTTTAATAAACCCCCCCCCCTTTCAGCAAAAATGCTAGCCAGAGATTAAGAATTGATTGCACTATACCACCAAGCAGAAAAAGTCTAACTTATCAATAAATATGAACAACAGAAAATGAAAACACGGCTGTAAATAGTGTTGCATACGCCCCCCCCCCTATATTTGGCGACACCAAAGTTGTGTTACAATGCGTTATATAGCACGTTGTTATACTTTACCAACCCGAACAGTGCCATTCCCCCCCCCCTATATTTGGCGACACCAAAGTTGTGTTACAATGCGTTATATAGCACGTGCCATTTTTAATGTATTGTAAGCTTCCAAGACGCATCGTTTCGCATTATTGTACGCGGTAGGGTGCATCGTGCATCAAATCACCACAGACAACGGATAGCGTAAGTCTTTATGTCCCTTATTAATATAATTGTGAAAATTGCTGTAGGCTAGCCCCCCCCCCCCCCCCCCCCCCCCCCCCCCCCCCCCCCCCCCCCCCCCCCCCCCCCCCCCCCCCCCCCCCCCCCCCCCCCCCCCCCCCCCCCCCTCCGGACACAGATTTTATGTTCGCATTCCGGACATGTTCGGGAAATTCTCGACGTCTGGTAACCCGTCAAGTCCTATCGACTAATCATGTTGTAATTCCAACATTCCAAAGGAAACTTTTATTTTGTTTAGAAAAAACAGTTTCACATTTGAATGAATGTTTTAGTATGGGGTCTTTCGTACTAGCAATGCGCTTGAAATATTAAAATAACTTCAGTTAAATAGCTTAGTTGTAAATTGGTATTTAAACGTTTCTGCTTCGTTCTACGGCTTCTTGAAGGTGGAGCTGGAAATCAAACAACCGACCTTACGATTACATTGCCGATGCACCACCCAACCGGGTCACCTNGGTTCCCAAACTGGGGTCCGCGGTCCTTTAGGGGTCCGTGAGGCAATTTTGGGGGGACCGCGAAGCGGTTGAAGTAATTCTATAATCTTATTTGGCGTCAGTTTGTGCCACTAAATAAGTTTAAATCAAAGTAGAATTGAAAATCGACTGTCTCCAATGCTAAACAATGGCCTTTGTTGAATGACAACTATAATAAATGCAATTGTTCGCGCACAATCGTAATGTTTTTGTCTTGTTTGTGATGTCATATGCTGTCTTTGGATGATTATTATGCGTAATTTTGCACAACTGGCTATCCCCCCCCCCTGTTTTTATGAAATACACATTTAGGCTTAAGGACCGCGAGCCCTCGAACTAATGGCAAGGGGACCGTTTAGAAAAAAGTATGAAAAAGTTTAGGAACCACTGCCTTAGACCAAAGGTTGGCAACCTTTTTGCATGCGCGGGCCAAAATGTAGTGATATATTGTATTGGCGGGCCGCAGCGATGGTCATGCATTAACATAGCAGTGTAGGCAAAGTCAAACACACAATGATCTTGTCTTTGTACGCAACAAACCTATTCTTAGTAACAAACTAATAACTACCAACGTTTAATGTAACAACTCTTTGGTACAAAAATGGGATATAACACATACATTCCGTCTGGCCGTTGGAACTATATGCTGACAAATGATGTTTGTTGTTGTAATATATGGAACTGTTAAATAAAGAATGCCCATAAAAACAGTTCATGTTATATACAACAAAGAGTTTCTCAGTTTGCAAATATAATCATGGGTGCATTTTTTCAGAATGAAATACCCAATTCTGCATCAGCTTGGAACCAACTACTAAATCCGATGAACGATTTGTTAATTCCCGTAAAGATGATAATTTCTCCAATAGTCATTTTTTTACTCTGGTTAGTTGATCTTGCAATGCTTTTGTATCAAAAATTAATAGAGCTAATCGACTACAATCAACACCCACAATATTTGAGATCTCCAGAAATATAACAAAAAAGTAAGCTGGGCGATTTTAAGTGTTTAATTGTGAAATCATTCAGTGGCTTTAGGTGTTGCATATTGTAATACATCTGGTATAAACCCCCCCCCCGTGTTTAATTGTGAAATCATTCAGTGGCTTTAGGTGTTGCATATTGTACATCTGGTATAAAATGAACAGCATGCAGCTACCAACACAGGGTCGTATAACAATACGCGATGTGTGCGAGAAAATCGTTGCGCGCTCGGCAGCAATTAGATGCCGGTCAGCCAAGCTTGCAGCTTGCCAGTACGCAACCGTTACATTCTGTTTCTGAATGTTTCTAAATAATACCTATAGTTAAGTCTTATCGACCAAGCATGAATGAATTGCAACATTTTGAAAGAAAACCTTTATTTTTACCAATGCATATCCTTTTTATATTTACATAAAAGAGCAGGTACTCGTAGTTTTGAACGCAAAATTGAACCACCAAACTTACCATTGCAAGGCAGATGCTCTACCCACTGGATGATGACAGATTAATGTGGGATTATAATTACCAACCTTACGATTGTAAAGTAGATGCATAAAACCACATACATAGCACATATAGTTTTGTTGTTGTTGCTTAGAATGTTTGTTGCATCTTGTACCGTCCCATATTGGTTTGATAATCTGAGGCATTTTGAATATGCTAGTAATACTGACTTACCGTTTTAATTTCAGTTTCACAGCCAGCGAAGTATGCAAAGAATGCAGCAACTGCACATGCAGCCAAAACGCTTGCAAGTGCGCCCGTTTAAGAAGCAGTAACCCCCCCCCCATATTGGTTTGATAATCTGAGGCATTTTGAATATGCTAGTAATACTGATAAAGAGTTTTTCATTGGCCACTTTATTGAAAAGTACAAGTCACCCCCCCCCCCAACACAAAAAGATCAATGGGGTAAGCCCAGGTAGGTGCAACCCCGTTTTGTTTATGGTTGCAGACTGCAACTTGCAGTCGCCACGCATTTGCATAAAGAGTTTTTCATTGGCCACTTTATTGAAAAGTACAAGTCCAGTATTAATTGACAATGCATTCAAAGGTAGCTTGGACGTATACAAAACGGCCACATAGCTTGTGTATATTAGACACGTTTCAACAAACCTATGTTCAACCTATTCGAAGGCTGTATGCGCGGTTCTACATATCTCGTTCCAAGAAGCGATGCATGCGATGCGGAAACCGTAGCGCGCTCGGCAGCAATTAGTTGTCAGCCATCAGAGCCTACGACCCACCGATATATTAACCAACGCTTGTTACTGGTGATGCATATAGTATCGTTTGGCTAAAACGCTTTGGCCACACATGTCGTTTTATTCATTACACGTATTTTACTACACAAAATAAATGCAAGTTTTCAAAAACAACCATATGTGTAACTTATAGCCCAACGAAATGCCAAATCGTTGTCTCAACAAAACGCCAGGTTGGTTTAAAGTATTTTTGCGTATTTTACTGTTTATACGTCACAAACAACATGGTTTTATGAATGAGTTGCTCCTATACAACAAGCGCTAGATTCTTGTTATGTTATCCATTATTTGTAGTTTTTCAGGTTTAACCAAGTATTCGGTCTTGCACAATCTGCTTTGAATTATTTGCTTTGGAAAAAATGCCCGAAATTTAGCAGATCAGCTCAACGCAATATCGACAGTCCTAAAGGTTACCTTTGTTTTTCTTTTTAATATTTAATAACTTGGTTAGGAACTTGAAAGAATATGAACTGCATAAAACATCTCCAACCTTACGATAGCAAGGCGGTTGCACTAACCACTGGGTCATCTCAGAGGCTGAACCGAGATTTTATCACCAACCTTACGATTGTAAAGTAGATCCCCATACATAACTCATGTAGTTTATTTTGTTTTGCAAATTGGTTTGTTTTTGTTTCATTATTTTTATTCAATGCAATACGAAAGATTGGGGGAAAGGCCCGGGAGGTGCAACATCGTTTTGTATTTGGTTTAAGTCGGTACGCATTTGCGCCAGCATGGCTTTTTTTCTAGAAAAAAACTTGGAGAGAAACATAAACTATTAAACCCCCCCCCCAGGCGGTTGCACTAACCACTGGGTCATCTCAGAGGCTGAACCGAGATTGTATCACCAACCTTACGATTGTAAAGTAGATCCTACATAACTCATGTAGTTTATTTTGTTTTGCAAATTGGTTTGTTTTTGTTTCATTATTTTTATTCAATGCAATACGAAAGATTGGGGGAAAGGCCCGGGAGGTGCAACATCGTTTTGTATTTGGTTTAAGTCGGTACGCATTTGCGCCAGCATGGCTTTTTTTCTAGAAAAAAACTTGGAGAGAAACATAAACTATTAAACCCCGCCCACGTGCTGTTGTAAACATGCCTTACGTTGTTTTTGCATTGATTAACTGTGCCCAATCACACAATCAACCTACGCACTGCTGCTGGCCTTCTTTTCTTGTCGCTAATTTGCCCTCCAGCTAGTTGTTCGATCGTGCGCACACAACGATTCGTTCAAAAATATCCTTGAAATTTCGTTTATTGTATAATTGTGTTGTTACTGCGTTTCTGCTTCTTCTTCTTTTACGTACTGAATTACATTGCAAACATCGTATTGTATTATTACTGTTTGTTTTTTTACCGTCCTACTGCATTACCTTGTAATTTTGCCCCAGCAATCACTTTTCCAGGTGACTGCTAACTGCTAATTGCCGATCTTCGTTTTTTTTATCGTTATTCCAAATAGACGATAATGGGTCAATGACTTGGCGGCCAATGATTGGCCTTTTGTTGACCTGTCACGTAGTTACTTGTTGTGCAATTTTCTTTGTTACTGTTACACGAAATCGTGACAAATAAACCATTGAATTGAATATTACCAGGCGGAATTTATGTCCGTTAATCCTGCTTTGAGAGGTCGGTTAGTAAACTCATTGGTCACTTTATTGAAAAGCACAAGTTAAATATTAACTGTAAGTCATCCGAATACAGAACACGGCGTTCAAAAGTAGTTTGAACCAATACGGAGCTTGTGAATATTATGTAGGTTTCCACGATCAATATGCTCGTCCTATGCGCTGGTTGTGTACGCGGCTCTACAGGTCTCGTTCCAAGAAGCGATGCATGCGATGCGGAAATCGTAGCGCGTTTGGCAGCAATTAGTTGTCAGCCATCATTGCTTACAAACCACAAATGTTAAAGTATCTTTAGTTGAAACACGTCGGCTAAATATACAGTTTTACGTGTATGAAATAAATGTTCATATATTTTAAAACCACCATATTTTCATTGCGCAACAAATTCGTTGTCTACAAAACGCCACATTGTGTAAAACATAATTTTACGTTTTTTTTTATGTTTATGTGTTTTGTCGTGTTAATAACGAGTTGCCTCCAAACAAAAAACGTGTACGATTTATTGAATGATTAGCAATTTTGTGCAGGAAACAGAAATGCCCCAAAAGCGACCAACCCACTCCAGTGGATATGTCTGTTGAACGTTACCAATTTATCTCTAATAAAGACTAGAGAATCACCAGCCCTACCATTCCAAGTAAGTTGCACTAGTCATTGGGCCGTTTATCACTTTATACAATTTTGAGGCCCGTTGAAGGCACTATCTGAATTGCCCAGTCTCCAAGCAGAGGCAGTCTGAATTACAAGCACATTTAACACATTTAAATAACGCAAAGTAGTCACTCTTGTCAACATTCAATTCTCGGTAAAGGCAATCTGAAAAATTTTGGTCCGCTCGCAGTCGCTGTGGCGTCAACTGGAGAATGGATGATGCATAAACAATGCCAGTTCCGAATGGTCTGGCTCGGCTGACCCATATACAGACTTAAAAAACCCTGATCGGGATTCGTCCCCGGGAGGTTCCTGGGTTCAAACCCCGTGAAAAAATAATAAAAAATAAATAAATAAACAATGGTCAGTTGGGGCAGGAACTTGGCCGAATGGTCCGGCGCGCCTGACCCATATACAGACTTAAAAACCTTGATCGGGATTCGTCCCCGGGAGTGTCCTGGGTTCGAACTCCGTGAAAAAAAAAACAATGATCAGAAACTTGACCGAATGATCTGGGGCGCTGATCCAGACTTAAAAAAACTGATCGGGATTTATTGTTGGGAGCTTGCTTGGTTCAAACTACGTAAGAAAAAACATACATAAACAATTGAGTAAATTCCAGGCGCAACTTTAATTTTTGTTTTGGCTAGAAGCTTCACGCAATATTTAATTTGCCCCTAGCTACCTTCGCCGTTTTAAGGAAGTTTTAATCATGTTTGCTGACTCAGGCAAAAATAAACTTGTTTCCTGCAAAAAAATCTTCTTCAAAAAATCAAACTATTGCAAACCTCTTACATGTCAAAGACATTTCAGTTTGAGAAAATGAGTGTACAAAGAGAAAACTAACATATGTGGGGATAGCCTTAACAGATCACAACAAAACGAAAAAATCGTACTTTTCCAGTCCAAGCACAAATAGAGTTATCAAACTTTTGATATTGTACGCTTGTTTTATTTCTATACTGACCAATAGGCGCAAAGGACTTTGTTCCTGCGTACCGACTGTGTTTTTCATTCATGCATGTTTAAAAAGCAATTTAACTTTTCAAGACAGTGTATTTTTTATTCGGTATCAGCAAGAACCGCAGTGCTAAACCATCCTGTCAATTTTCTGGTATAATGCTAGCGCTTCATCGGCATATGCCACCGGTTTCTGTTTAACAGTTGCTTTGAATCTAATTCGACACCCCAGCAGTGACGAAAGACACACATGTAATTCTGCCACTATCCAGCGCCTACAGTAGGTCAAATTATTAAATAAGGTCCAAATAGAATAAACCTTTGAAGACATAGCACTTGTTGTACCCCATGTCGACGGCTATATTTATCCATTTTAACTCGTTGCGAGACGGGATACGAGCGTTTTGCACGATGTGCTCGCAAATGTGGGCATGTTTTATAAACTGACTAAGATACATATTTGGTGTTTTTGTAAAGGTGTCCAAAAGCTTAAATGTAAGCACTTTTTGCGAACTTTGCAGAGGCCAAAATGTGCACCAGACTTGATTAACTTATTGTTTTAACTTTGGCCACAGTCCTTGTTCCCCAACCTTTACAAAAACACCAAATATGTATCTTAGTCAGTTTATCAAACGCTAAGTCATTCATTCTTAAGATCTTGAGATATTTATAGTTTTGCCATGATGGCATTGTCAGTATCTGAAAGCGAGTGTAAGCAAATTAATAAACATATGGTTCATTAAAGTCGTTATCTACCAAGCAACATAAACCTTTCCCGATGTTGAAAATTAACACATTGACACTTTAATTAATGTTGGTGACACTTTAATTAATGTTGCACTTTATGTGTTTGACACGGCCCTTTAAGCGTTTTCCAGGTCGACATGTCTTCCACTCGGTGTTTCCCTTTTTCTCTTAAAGGTATACTCATAGTACATTATTGACGCCATACATGCTCCATCAGTAAAAACCGTCGTGTCAAGGTGGCAGATGTGCTTGTCAGTTTGTGCTTCCAAGTTAGTGTATAAAACTATAAAGGCCATGTTAGTAAAGGTATTTTCCCGGTTGAATAGGTATTTTCCCGGTTGAATAGGTATTTTGTTTATGTGATATATCGTGGTGTAATGATTAACTAGGGTTTTCAATGTTTTATTTTTGCACTATCCTAGTTTGCTTTAGTGTTTTTACCATGAAAAAAGGCCCCTGCGTTTCAAGTTTCAGCGAAGGCCTGTCGATTTTTTTGTTGAATAAATACGCTAAATAAAACGTGATAGCGATCAGGCACCAACCTTGGTAAAAAAACAACGATGAAAGTCAACAAAAACACTTTTAACTGTCGCCAAAGAACGTCAATGCAACAACGCAGTTTTCTATAGTCAGTTTTGGCTACAAAGGGTGGTGTATGTTACGAAACACTTTCGTTCGCAAAATCATCGCTCCGATTTCCTTATTGAAACGCTGCGCATTTTTGAGGTCATCTACGAATGTGTTAATTGCCTACGCCAGTTGTACAGCAAACAGCTAAAAGTATTTAATATATGTTTGCACTCCTTGTTTTCTACAACTTTACCTTTTTCCATGTAGGAAAAAAATCGAATTCGTTTAAACCAATTTATTGACATATTTCCGCACAGACAACCACTGCTTTGCTCAAGTTGATTCGCTATTACTGGCCTGTGCGGTCAGTCACTGAGATTTTTGCAAGTATAATTTGGATGCTGTCAACAGCTTCCTCTTGACCTGCGTGCTGTCAACTGCAGCGATTGCACGAATTTCATCGCGTCAGCGGTTTCCTGACGCAATGTGAGCAATTAGACACGCAGCCCTTGGTTTACAATGGCGTCCTAACTGCGCTCTTGCAACTGAACTTACGTGTTCGGTCGTATGATTTGCTGCATATGTCGGCGACAGCGTTGCAAGTCAATTTTATTGTTTGGTCTTGTTTTAGCGCATTGCTCAGAAACAACAGAAGAGCACGTGAGGGTGTAACGCTACATTGATACGATTTCAAAAAGATATTGGAATCGAAAAGGTTTTGCATGATAATTCTGTTTCGCCTAAAAGATTACCAGTAACAAACGAAAGGTAAAAACAAACAAATAAACAAACGTCGTAAGATCCCGTAATTAAATAAAGCTTCGAGACACTTACCTTCCACGGTTGATGCGAAACAACCGCACTGACAATCAAAATTTGAGATGGTTTGAAGGTTGAGATAGTTTGCAAAAAACTGTCTTTTTACCACAAAACAGCCGACATTAATTTACATTTGCCCCTTTTTAATTATTACATTGTTGTTTATAGATTTTAGGTACTAGGCCTGTTGGGCAGTAAAACGATTATCAAATCAACTTGTTCACAACACCGCTACTTTGTTTTGTTAGAAATGTTGTTTTTTGTTGCAATCTTAAATTGGTTGATCGTACCAGCTGCATGCTATTCGGCTTGTAAGTTTAGAAGTAATGAACAGCAATAGTTAAAATGTTAAAAGTAGCTGTAAACTGTTGCCTTAAAAACAGCTTTTAATTTAATTTGGTTCAGGCAACAGCATACAACGGTATGATGTTGTTTTTGCAGGGTTCAACTGCGATGATGCAGGGCCCAGTCTTTACGCTTTCGCGTTTTGCGATGGCATTCCCGCTTGCCACGATGGAAGTGATGAGAAACAATTTACATTTTCTACTTCACCTCAAAACTACATCAGGCAAATATCAGGCTCCGAAAACATAGCAAAACCAAAAAAATTAGGAGTTTTAGGCTTTACAGTCATGACGTGAATAACTTTTGAAAAAAAAAACATTGTGGAAACCTGTTTAATCCTTAAACTAAGTTATACATACAATAATAATCGCCGCACTTTACAGCTGCGACAACACAAGGAACGAACAAACGAAGGTTTGCGCATTACGAAGGCGTGAGTATTGCAAAGGAAAAATTTCATGCCGGAATAAAACATTGTGTGACAGTGGGTGCCCATCCCACTTTCTCTGTCCAAATTCACACTGTTGGAAGCGTTCGACTGTGTGTGATGGCAATCCTTGTAATGACTGTCCTGCGTTTCAACACTGGAATAACGGCTACGGCTTCAAATGTGTCAAGAACAACCGGACTTGCTTACTTCCCCAAATGTTCCTGTGGGATGGAGTAAAAGACTGCGATAATGGCTCTGACTTATGTTACACACCCGAAAATGATGATGGCAGGTACAATAATTTTGTTCGTTGCCAGTTTGCTTTACTTTTGCTTGTTTTGTCTCACCAAGCGGCGATCATATCAATTTTTTTCTCTCGCGTTTAGCTATCAGACACTTTTACCGTAGCACTTTGAAAAGCAGACAAATATGGTATATTAAAATTACCTGAAAACCTCTAAATACGAAACAGCTTTAATTGTAATTGTGTCAAATAGGTTTCTTTTTAGGTTAATGTAGCATGTGATAGAAAAAACATGGGAAAAGAATCAACTAATAATCCACATCATGTGTAAAAATAGCCTATTTGTGTCTAAATATCTTTAGCGATCTGACTTAAGAGTTTGTGGTTCCCTAAAAATATGATTTTGCATGCAGAAAAAATATTGTTTCGTTCATAGAGACTTGCGTGAGTTTTTGAACGTCTCATTCAACAACCAATTGTGCTTTCAATGCAAAAGTGATTCGATGGTCATTTCAAGATCAAGTGTGTGTGATGGCGTTGGAGATTGTCCTGATATGAGCGATGAATGTGATTGTGATGAAAAGGTTCCCAATAATTGTGAAAATGAAACAAAAGTCTCAATATACAAACGGTAGGTTTGTTTATTCACACAAAAAAACAGCAAAACTAATATAATTTGTTTAGTTGCAACTGTTTCGACATTCATGGCACTTGTCACAATAAATTGTATCAAACCAACTCTTATTGTGCACTGACTCATAATGAGGTGTGCAACGCACATGCATCATGTGAGGGAATTTCCCCGTGTGAGTATCTCTGCCCCTCCCACTTTTGGTGTTCGAAATCAGTTTGCTGGAAGCGTTCATCAGTGTGTGATGGTAATCCATGTAACAACTGCCCTTCCCTGTCCCGAGCAAACGGACATGGCTTTAAGTGTATCCGAAACGGCAAAACGTGTACGTTACCTCAGCAGTTGTTGTGGGACACCATTCAGGATTGCGACGATTCAGCTGATTTCTGCTTCACACCAGTTTCCGAAAAACTGAAAGGAGATCCCAGGTATGTTTAAGTAACATTAAATACCCCCAAAATATCGAGAATTCACAATTTGTTATTTTAATTGCAGAGATATTCGCAGTTTCGTTGGTGTCACTTTCAATCACACTTTGTGCTTCCAATGCATAAACGACCCCATGATTATTTCAAGGTCAAGTGTGTGTAACGGGGTCATTGATTGTCCTGATAAGAGCGATGAGTGTCTTTGTGAAAAGGTGGAACTCAAAGATTGCAAAAAGTTTCGACTGTACGTATCACAAGTTTAGTATATTGTAGTTATTTTGAAATTATGATTTGTGATAACTTATAAAAATGTTTCTTTTTTGTTGTGTCAGTGTCACTAACACACTGTTTTTAGCGTCAGTTGAAACTGCATGACTAACTGCAATTTTGCAAACCAAAAATACTCTATGCTGCCATATGTAAAAACATCTTTTGCCATAAAAAACAAGTAAGTTTATGTGGTGTTTTTCAACTTTGTTTTACAATTTCTCGATTAGACAATAAAGAAGATATGCGACGGGAAACAAGATTGCAGATCCGCTATTATCCTTGAGGGTACACGTTTCCGTCACGATGAGGATCCTCGTCTGTGCATTCATCGCAAACATTGTATCACTACCGACGGTCTTCTCAACATCCCTCAATTTCAAGTTTGTGATGGCGTCATTAACTGCCAAGACGGAAGTGACGAAACTGTGAACGAAATTACCGAGCAATTTAGGTCAAAAGTTTGTGACGGTTTCGTAGATTGCAAAGACCGGAGTGACGAACATCCTCAAACTTGCGCCCACCAGGATAGAGTCATTTGCTCAGCGTTAAATGGAGCTAAAGTATGTTGCTTTGGTAAAGTTTCGACTCGAAGTAAAAACAAATTCCATGGTATTTAGGTTTCCATCAGCAAAGCAGAGATTTGTGATTTTGTAATAAACTGTGACGATCAAAGTGACGAAAAGAACTGCACCAAGGACGGGAGGTTCTATTGTGAAAACAAACAACCTCTGTTTGTTAAGAAAGAAAAGGTNTTCAAACGTTTCGGCAAATGCTCATGCCATCATCAGTGATATGAAGGCCACATCAATTGCACCCATTTATATACACTTTAGTCACATAAAGGAATGATAAAAAGGTGCGAAACAAGCGTTGCATAAAAACGATAGATAAAAAGGTGCGCAGAAGCGAGGTGTAAGCCACCTGCGAGTGTGCGCCTGACGAAACAGGTTTATCTGTCGTTTTTATGCGACGCTTGTTTCGCACCTTTTTTATCATTCGGGTATAACTGATGTGGCCTCCCCCCCCCCCATAAGTTTAATGGTGAAAATAGCGGCCCAAATAGACGTAAAAAGCGAGATGCTTCCCCCCCCCCAATACTGTTTTAATGCATGCATTCAACACCCAAGTTATAAATACACTGAGTTTATCTTGAATTTGGTGCCCCCCCCCCGTGTACCCCTTGGGGGTACGAAGCACCAAAGCAGGGAGTACGACATGCAGTATAATATTTACGCTATTTAGGCATATTTGTGCAGAATGCGTAACAAGTTACTTTGTTATATGTCTAGAATGGGTTAATTTTGTACTACTTACAATACTGTTTTAATGCATGCATTCAACACCCAAGTTATAAATACACTGTGTTTATCTTGAATTTGGTGAAAAGTTGCACCTGCTAGACGTAGTTTTCATAAGTATGTTGCAGACGAGTTATATTGCGAACTGACGTTTGAATACGTCATATTGTGTATAAAGTCCAGCAACGTTGGGATAAAACAGAAAATAGTGCTTTGTGACTCCACTAAGAGTAAAGTTAAATTTAATGTAAAAGACAAACAACTAGTTGTTTACGTTAAATATAGTCCCTAACCATATCCCAGTTTCACTGTGTTTTTAAATAACTGCGCTCTTAATGCCATCTATCGCAAACTTTATATGGTGTGAGTCCCTGTGTTAGTAGCTCTACCTATTTCCAATCCAACTTACGATTTGTGTGGCGCTGGTTATTTGGTAACCTTCATAAACTGGAACCACCTCCGTCACGCCGTGACCGCTGCTCACCACTACCGCCACCTTGCGGTCAGCAGATAGCGCGCAGAGAACGGATTGATTCCGCAAACTGACTGCGGGAACGCGCAGAGTCTCAATCAATACCTGCACAAACAGACAAGGTTCGAGAATTAAGAAACCGATAGTGACGTCATAAAGCCAAATAGTGACGTAATAACGCCAGATAGTGACGTCATAAAGCCAGATAATGACGTCATAACGCCAGATAGTGACGCAATAAAGCCAGATAGCGACTTAATATAGCCTACCTCTAGCATCCGCTCGCGTTGTTTCGATGTAACGTTCGCTGATTCGGTAACAATAATCGGTTGTTGCGTCACTTCCGTCTCTAGTTCGGTGCTGATCACGTGATTCCACACATCTTGCATCTCGTGCCAATCTGCGACTCTTCCATCTGAAAACACAAATTCCCGTATAATTGTGCGAAGTTTTTGTCATAGCAAGCTCAAATTAATCTTCACTACTAAGATGTTGAGACACTAATATACGTTCTAGTGGGCGAAACGTCAGCAAAAATACAAGTTCTTGAAAAACAACAACACCCCCCCCCCCTTTTTACGTCTATTTGGGCCGTTATTTTCACCATTAAACTTAAGAAGAGGTATTGTTTCCTACTATTATTACTGAGTAGTGATTGCTAAAATATCTTTAACAGAAATTCAACGGAATTGGCGATTGTTCTGATTGGAGTGACGAATGTCCGACAAAGTCGGCACGAACAGATGGAAATATTTTCTTCTCGCGATACGAACTGATTGCTAATCCATTGTTACGGGCTTTTGTGTGGATAATGGCATTTCTCGCATTACTTGGAAATTTGGTGCAGTAGAACTGAAACATTTTTGTAACAAACGGTGTAAAACTCGGTTTGATACTTAGTTTCATTACAGATAGTCATCGTTACAGAAACAAAAACGTTGGTGGCAACAAAAATGCAAACGGCTGCATTTCGAACCAACCATCTTCTTGTACTAAATCTATCTGCTTCCGACCTGCTTATGGGAGTTTATCTGCTCATGCTGGGAGCGGCTGGTGTGCACTACTCAGGAAACTACTGTGCCAATGACCTTGTTTGGAGGTCAAGTGCGAGTTGCACTACAATGGGGATCTTGGTTTCCGTGTCCAGTGAAACATCAGTATTTACAATGGTTCTGTTGACATTATTTCGTTTGTATGCCGTAAAGAACGTGAGTACTTCAGTTGTTAATATGCACACTTTCGTATTTTTAAGAAAACAAAACACATTTTGCAGCCATTTAATGCATCTCTACATCCAAACCGCGTAGTTGGTATTCTCACTATTGTTTTGTCTTGGTTATTTTCATGTACACTGGCCTTTATTCCCCTTACGTCCCAATTCCAACATTTGTTTGAAACCCAGGCCTGGATGAAAGAAAACCCGTTTTTCCAAAATGCAGCTGTCAATTTTCCAAGTAAGCAAGATTAAAATTTTGTATCAACCAGTATTTTGTCATTTGAGGCATCATTATATTTTTATAGGTATGCAAACTTTCATGGAAAAATTTGTAGTTGTTCAACATAATTTTTCTGTCAACGAATCCAGGGCACTTGTGACACTAAAAAATATTTATTCCTGGAAAGATTTTGTAAATGTTTTGGAAGATTACAACTACACACAAATGTTTGACATCGCAGGATATTTCGGGTATGCAATTAACATGTAAGTTATGCAATATTGCGTTTTTACAGTTCTGAATTGTGTTCCACAGATACTACAGCACCAACAGCGTTTGCATAAGTAAACTTTATGTAAAACCGACCGACAAAGCTTGGGCATATTCTCTTGGTATCATCATTCTCAACTTTTTAGCTTTTCTCTTTGTGGCTGTGACGTACATTTGGATTTACAAAAAGTCAGTTGCCAGTAGCAGGCACGTGAACGAAATGGCAAGAAATCAAAGAGCGGAAAAACAAAGCCAAGGTAAACAAACCTTAAGAGAAAAGTTTATGTACCACTGAAACACAGTTTAATTTAAATTTGCACAACAGAAATGCAGAAGAAAATACTTCGGTTAATCTTTACTGATTTTTTATGCTGGATTCCAATTTCGATAACGGCGTTCTTGAACTTTGGTGGAGCAACTGTACCCCCTGAGATGTACGCAGTTTCAGCAATAATTCTGCTTCCGATTAACAGCGCCCTCAATCCTCTTGTTTACTCAAACGCCCCGAAAATGCTCTACGTTTATATACGTGAGCATTTGTATAAGTTGCGACGTCAACAGTTAGAACCTCGCCGACGAGTGAACGTGGTAGTTGTGGACGAAACTGCGTTTTAAAAGATACGTTTGGAGAAACTCTGCGTAAATACGCCAAATGTACTTTGTCAGCCATGTACATAACTACCCCCCCCCCCCCTCAATCCTCTTGTTTACTCAAACGCCCCGAAAATGCTCTACGTTTGTATACGTGAGCATTTAAGTTGCGACGTCAACAGTTAGAACCTCGCCAACGAGTAAACGTGGTAGTTGTGGACGAAACTGCGTTTTAAAAGATACGTATGGAGAAACTCTGCGTAAATACGCCAAATTGTACTTTGTCAGCCATGTACATAACTGTTATCATGTATTTAGTGTTGCTAGAAAAGTGTTTTACTAGATTGTAACATTTTAGATGCTGTTACGAAGTTTTAGTACTGTATTAAGTTTTACGCCTTTTAAAAAAGTGTGGTAAACACGACTTGCAATAAAAAGTGTAAATACGTTTGTGAGTTCAGTTTACTTTTTGTTCGGTATAACTATAAGAGCATAGATGCAAACGATATCTTCTTTTGGCGAGAAGATATATTTTATTTTTTTAAATATTTTTGTCAGAAGGCTAGGTAGCGTGCACAACATCCTCCGGATATAAATAAGGGTCGAAAAATCAGCAACTTGAAACACAACAAACATTTACCCCCCCCCCCAAAAAGTGTAAATACGTTTGTGAGTTCAGTTTACTTTTTGTTCGGTATGACTATAAGAGCATAGATGCAAACGATATCTTCTTTTGGCGAAAAGCAAAAGATACAACTGATACACTTGATTTATTCAATATGCATCATCTGGAAGTTAATACAGTCAACATAAATCTGGGTATCGAAAAACGTTTTGAACCATGCCGCAAACCACAAAAAAATTAAAACGGGCAAAGTGAAGTGCAATACGCGAGTAATGAAAAACAAGTTGCTGTACAGCAACAAAAGAAAAAGCACCAGGTACTAGCAAGAGTAAAAATATCCGCCAAAATCTGTAGTGGTTGGCGACCTGATAACACTCTCCGCAAGCTGAGTCACCCGAAAGATCCAACCAATACTTAGTGTTGTATTGTAGCAAAGTTGCTTTTATTAAGGGTGTCCGGTTGAGAATGAGCCGTGACCCCCCCCCCCCCATTATTTCGAGGGCTCGCGGTCCTTAAGCCTAAATGTGCATTTCATGAAAACAAAAGTTGATTGCAGGATTTTAGCCNTCGTTGTAGTTTGGTCAACAATTCATGAATACAAATACTTGACTCGTTTTATTCGAATACCATACGAATTGCTGTCACTCAAAAATTACCAAAGTATTCATGAATTCGAATACAGTCATGCAGGTATTCATAAAGTATTCGAATACAGGACGCGTGTATTCGACCCCATGTCTGGCCGTGACACGCCAAAACGAGACATGTAAACGGAACAGAGGAAAAAAGGCAAAACAAGAAAAAGGGCGTTTCTCACAAACGTAAAGCGTGTCGTCATCACAGTACAATACATTCGCTGACCCGAATGTCCGTTAATAATGTCGAGGAGCATATTTCCAAAATATGTAGTCTATTTCGCATAAGTTTTTTTTCAACCAATTACAGGGGATGAAATTTTCGGTTTTTCCTTACGTCACGTAGGCCGTTGAGTAATGCATATTTGCGTATTCTTGCTGTTGTAACGTCGTTACTGCTTTTTCAAGGCAAACTAATATTTTTTTAATATGGCTAGGACAGAAGCATCCAGTACATCAAAAGTCCAGGTAATGACTATCATGTAACGTATTGCAATATACTAGATCAGCGGTTCTCAAACTGGGGTCCGCGGTCCTTTTGGGGTCCGTGAGGCAATTTTCTGGGGATCGCAAAAAGGTTGAAGTACTTATATATACTTATTTGGCATCNAAACGCACAGAAACTAGTGGGGATCGCAAAAAGGTTGAAGTACTTATATATACTTATTTGGCATCAGTTTGTGCCACAGTTTGTGGTTCAAATCAAAGAAGAAGTGAGAATCGACTGTCTTCATTGCAATCAATAGAATTCATTGCATAACTATTAACAAAAAGGCAATTGTTCTCGCACAATCGTAGTGTTTTCGACTTGTCTGTGATGTCACAACCAGTCTTTGAATTATTGTAATGCGAATTTTTACATAACTAACTGAAATCCTGCAATCAACTTTTCGTTTTTCTGAAATACACATTCAGGCTTAAGGACCGCGAGCCCTCGAGATAATGGCAAAGAAACGGTTTTGAAAAAAAATATGAAAAAGTTTGACATCGCCCATTGCTGTTGTCAGAAGGCTAGGTAGCGTGCACAACATCCTCCGGATTTCTTTCCTAGTGCCCTTGTCTACGCGCAAGCCGAATACGCCTGTGTTGAGCAGAAATACAGGTGACTTAACGAGGCCATGCCTAACATACTGGTTGCGCCCCACACCAGTCGTCAATCTTGCCTCCAGGCACCTAGCTGGCTAAACTTCCCCCCCCCCCCCCCCCCCCCCCCCCCCCCCCACTTAACGTTTGAGACGCCGTGCCCTAATGAAACCAGAAGATCACAGAGCCGGTCTATCTCATCCAATGGGGAATTTTAAGGCGTCCACTATGTAACGACTGTAGTGAACATCTCAAATGGAAAGAGAAGTACTACTATGATCCCACTCCATCACTACCCCCCCCCCCCTATGGGTACTTTTTCGATCTTAAAGTTTAAAGTGGTGGGACAGACAGTATACCACATAATCTCACGGCGTCCCAAAGTACCTTCCATACATAACAATTGATTGTTCTGTAGCAACTGTGTACAATCGGTTTGAGCCAGTTTGAAACAGGAAAACGCCTGTAACAATTCGACAACAGCGGGTATAAAAATCACGGCCCGTCATGGATATCTTTTCTGCTTACCCAAAATCAACTCATTCTGTACAATACCCTAAGGCATTGTAGTGGTTATAACTCCAAACTGTCGTTTTGAGCTTAAGTTTTAGCGGAATGTAGAAAAGATTTGTGTTAATCATTTTTGCAAATGGGTTTACGCATCGGACAATTCTTAGTCGCATGCCCGTTAGCACAAAACTCTCGTACATTTTGACGCACATCGTAGACCATCTCTCAGTTGTGTTCTGCATGAAACTGCCCGGCAATTTAAACCATCTAAAAGTGTTCGGTGCTTGTTCCTTGAGATTAGTTAACAGCTCCTTCAGGAATGACTTGAGGAAATGCTCCTTCGCCAAAAGCGAACTTCCATGGTTCCATTCGAAGGAAAATCCAGACAACTTCACCCATTTCTGCAGATAGTTCTGCAGCTGCACTGCATACTGAGAAACACCCTTTCCCTTTTTCGGTTTTGTGGGTCGCGATCCCAAGTGGGGTCGCCTAAGGCCTGGTTCCTAACTCGAAACGCTTAGTAGACCCGCTTAATATGGTTTGCGCCTCTGGTATACTGGGATTAAACACTGTTGGTAATCGCTTTCATCCGCATGTTGAAATGTTTATGGACATTTGTTATTTTGATTAAGTGTTTATATACTGTAGCTTACATATGATTTCACCTATACCTTTAATGTGTCTTTTCACTGTGTTTTCCACCATTCTATTTACTTTTTCACCCCCCCCCCCCCCCCCCCCCCCCCCCCCCCCCCCCCCCCCCCCCCCCTTTCCAGCAAAACAAATTGATCCATCATTTGACCACTCGGCGCCCTCACCTTTTGTCAAATGGGTTTCTGGATCGTTTTTGCACTTTTGTTTCCTCTTCGGACGGACACAGAATAATCCATAGTACTGTGGTTGTGAACTGAAATGTTTTTAATGTTTCATTGTACAAATATATTACCAACCTGGGATTGAGGTTATGGTTTAACTCATATTCGAGCTTCACGCATTCAACCGTGACGATTTTTGCTATTAATTATGAATATGTGTATTTTGTTTAGATTTAATATAAAACTGTGTGCTTGACTTCACAACATAAACGCACAGAAACTAGTAATCTTGGGTCAATACAATTACTTGTATGCTATAACAGTGTAATCATGCAGCATATTTTTGTATCTTTACTTGTTTTTCTCGAGAGCATCAAGAAAAAAAAATTTGTAATCTTTTTTTTTTTTATAAAAAATTTTTTTTTTGCATAGACTTCGAAAATTATTTTTTCAGCTTGTGAAAAAACACAAAATCGCGTTCAGTTTTAGGTCGGTGAATTATTATGAAAATGACAGTTTTGGGTCAAGGGTTGACAACGTTGGTTGGTTTCAGCGTAATTTTGAAAAAAAGATGGATTTAGCAATACATGCGAAACGACGAGCACTTTATGTCACAACAAACGACATAATCTTTACCACGAAGCAGGGGGTTGAAATTCATTGGTTGTAATTCTTTTATTCACATGACATATTTTACATTTTATTTCACACTAAAACAGTTTCGCTTTCCCTAAAGCTGTCGCTTATTAGTGATCTTGACCTCCAAGTCATAAGCGTGTCCGAATGCTGCTCCGAACCAACCCTTTTTAAAATCGGAATAAGGCCCGAAAAATAAATTTGGTTTGCCAAGGCGATATTTGTACAGAAATGTGGCAAGTGTAAAGTCAGGTCCGAATCAAGCCTGTTTTACAAAGAGTAAGAAATGTGTGATTGGCATCGACGTTTGAGAAACGCAAGCAACGCAATTTAAAAAGCATTTTTGCATCGTCATTTTTTGTCTTATAATTTATTGTTCTGGCGGAAGCTCAATGGATTCCAAAATATTTATACCTACGCATGCAGGATATGGAAACATTTGATTGGCACTACCGTTTGCAAAACGACAAAAACAATTTTTTGATAAAAATTAATTGATAAAATGCAACATTCCACATATTTATATCAATCAAAACGTGATTTCGGCGAATTCCATTATTTTTTTAGCTGTTTGGATCAATTGAGTGACGTTGGTGTTTCTGATAAAAGAGCGACCAGACGAGATTTTCGCTCAAGTGGAATTGCTCAGGTCTTGTGTATGTCATGCAACTGTGTTTTACCAACCAAAATCTAAGTTAGTTTGATCAAATAAAAAGGGACAGTAGAGCTTTAGTTGATTAATAAACGTTGTGTACTGTCGGTTTGTTCGGTGCCGAATAATAACGAGTTGTTAAATTTAATTTAATTAGTTTTTACAAATGTTCGATTTGTGGAAAACAGTTGATTACGTCATCGCTGTCAAGCTGTCGTAGCGTAATTATAATTATATGTAACTATAGCAACAACCCCGAAACAAATGTCTGCACGTTATTGGCTACAGAAAGTTTTCTCATTATCATTCTTATGTAACAAACCTTTTTCAACAATTTGTTTTTAATAAATAAAGAACACTGAGTTGTAAAATATCTTATCCATCAAAAACATCACCCCCCCCCCCATTACCCTTGCTTTAAAAGTAAACGCAGTCCCTGAAAAAATATGTGTTTTTTGGCCACAATAAACTAAGATCTGACGTTTAACAATTTCTACATAGATATAACAGATATGCTGTGGTTATTGTTTCTCTTGTTTGTTGTCGGGTGCGTGGAAGGTGAGTGTCCGGGTGAGGATCTCAGTCTCGCTCCTGTACCTTATACAGCAGGTAAGATCACCTGAATTTAAATCAATCTAAAAATTAACAACTTATCGTTGTAGCATATTATGCTTTTGTTTCACCTCCGCTAAAATTTAATTTTCTGTGAAACTTATTTCTGCAATTGGGTCTAGTGTACAATCGTACGTACATAGCTTAATGACGTCGCAACATAGTTTAGGTCATATGACGACGTCATGCAAAATGTTACGTCTCTATGACGTTATCAACCCTGTTTTAACACCACCAAAAAAAAATTACGCCGGTAGCGTCTGTTTAACACCGACCTAATACACCTGGATACGAACTTGGCCGGATACCCATTGTGAAGTAAAAAGCCTTTGATGCGCATAAATTCCCTATGCATGTTTTTTTATCGTTACCCTCAATCCTGTATGCTCTGTTTAGCAGCGAACAGGCAAGGTTGACTTTGTGTTGAAATGGTANTTTAGCAGCGAACAGGCAAGGTTGACTTTGTGTTGAAATGGTACAAAACTGGCCCATTTTGCATAAAGGCCTGTGCACGTCGGCTTTCGGTATGTGGTGGTGGTGGAGAAATGGCCGCCTGAGCGATCTACCAACACATATAGAAAGGGAATCCTAAGTTCTTGTTCAACTTCCTTTTTGAATTTGATTTTTCTGTGAATCTTGTTCATGTTGTTAAAAAATATGTCGATTGGGTTTGGATCGGAAAAAGTTGCTAAAATATCGTTGACATAGCGGCACAGTACTTTCGGTCGATTCTGGTCCGGTGTTGCGTTAAGAGCTTTGTCAACCACATGGTTCATCATTACGTCTGCAAACAACGCAATTGGTGAACCCATCGCTTCGCCGTCAATCTGTTTGTACATTTGACTGTTGAACTGAAAGGTTGTTGTTGAGGCAGTCCAAAGCAGTAGCTTCTTTAACCGCTGATGGTTTCGGTTCCATTGCAGATCATGGCGGAAAGTATGAGCTCAATCGTGAAGTCAACCGGTACGTTAGTAAAAAGGCTGTTTGCATCAAAAGTGGCCATTACAACATTGTTAAATGGGCTTTCCTTGATCCTTGAAATAAA
>QLIY01001175.1:31760-43049 GCA_003260075.1 Phallusia mammillata | reverse complement strand
ACGAAGCTGTATGAACAGAATGAACTGTCGGAATGAAACGAACAAAGCTGTATGAACAGAATGAACTGTCGGAATGAAAAGGACGAAGCTGTATTAACAGAATGAACTGTCGGAATGAAACGAACGAAGCTGTATGAACAGAATGAACTGTCGGAATAAAATGAACGAA
The DNA here is from genome assembly GCA_003260075.1 of Phallusia mammillata. Classification (NCBI taxonomy): domain Eukaryota; kingdom Metazoa; phylum Chordata; class Ascidiacea; order Phlebobranchia; family Ascidiidae; genus Phallusia; species Phallusia mammillata. The sequence goes on along the minus strand of QLIY01001175.1, from coordinate 42,880 downwards.
GCTGTGTGAACAGAATGAACTGTCGGAATGAAACGAACGAAGCTGTATGAAAAGGAAATTAAAAACTGTGCAGGACAACGAACTTTACGATTTGAGATTTCCAGCTGTGCGTTAGTTGCCCTGGGAGTTTGACCATATGTGGGTCACTCAGCTGAAGACAAATTTATCGTGAATATTAGTTTGTTTAATTTGGGGGCAGCAGCAACTATAACCTTATGATTTACAGTACTTTCAAGCAACCCAGCTTCCATTGTCTACTTTTTGGTCGTTGTTTATAGCTACGGTTTGCCAACACAGCAAACAGTCAATTTAATGTTAAAACACGACGTACTGAACTACCTTACTTTGCGAAATCTAAATCACTTAAAAAGTAGCAGGGACAAAGCTACCTTAATGACGTTATTTATGAAGACTCATAGTACGCTAGGCCTATTAAAGGCGTTGTACCGAATCAGCTGGTCTCCCAAGCATTCCCATATGGCAAGGCATAGACTAGAAAAATCTAGCCTGCGGTGGGATTCGAACCCACGACACGAGTCTTTCCGGGACTCCCGCTCTACCAACTGAGCTACACAGTCCATTCAGTTGACGGAATATTTGTGGCACTACAAGGATAATGCCTCAAAACGTTAAACGGCTTAAAGTTAGTAAGATAGAACAGTATTGTTGTGTTCTTCAAAAATTGTCGGGGTTTACGTTGTCGTTGTGGAACGTTTCGGATTGCCGGGACCATATTCTAAATGTTCAGGGTCCGCGACCTTCGGTGGTGAGGATTGTGTCGTGTCAGGTATTTCCTCATTTATTCTCTCACTCACGGGGTTAGGATCATCCGCCGGATTTTCATCTTCTTCTGTTGCGTAACGAGGACGGAGTTGTTCAATGTGACGTCTCCATATAGGTCCTCGGGGAATAACACGTACTTCAACGCTGCGACATCATGTCGCTTGATACCTTTTGCTGCCACCCAGCGTGGTTGTTGATTGTGTCTCGGTCCAAAGTAAAGGGCATAGCAAGGATCCCCAACTTTGTAGGAAACATCTCCTCTTCGCACCGGAGATTGAGATTTGGTGGCTATTTTCGATTATTTGCCCCCCCCCCTGCTGCACTGCGCTAAAGGCATACAAGGCTCGAAATGAGGTGCTAATTGAAACACAACGTTGGAAATTACAACGCATCAATAGAAATCCTTAACACCTCCCCAACAAGTATGAAAAGCGATAATTAGCAACACAATAATTGTCGGGGTATACGTTGTCGTTTTGAACGTCTCGGATTGCCAGGACCATATTCTAAATGTTCAAGGTCCGCGACCTTCGGTGGTGAAGATTGTGTCGCGTCAGGTATTTCCTCATTCATTCTCTCACTCACGGGGTTAGGATCATCCGCCGGATTTTCATCTTCTTCTGTTGCGTAACGAGGACGGAGTTGTTCAATGTGACGTCTCCATATAGGTCCTCGGGGAATAACACGTACTTCAACGCTGCGACATCATGTCGCTTGATAACTTTTGCTGCCACCCAGCGTGGTTGTTGATTGTGTCTCGGTCCAAAGTAAAGGGCATAGCAAGGATCCCCAACTTTGTAGGAAACATCTCCTCTTCGCACCGGAGATTGAGATTTGGTGGCTATTTTCGATTATTTGCCTTGTGTGGTGTGGGCTGGAGATGGAAGCAATGCATCAATCTTTGTACGCATCTGTCGGTGGTTTAAAAGTTCGCTTGGTGAATAACCACTCCCGGCCGGTGTTCGGCGGTACTGCATTAAAAACTCGAGCAACGCTTTTTTAGGCGGACTTGACGACTTTCGAAGAGCCTGCTTAAAAGTTTGTACCAAGCGCTCAGCAGCGCCATTAGTGACTGAATGGTAAGGTGCTCCAGTCACGTGAACTATGCCTCGCTCTTTGCAATAATTCTGAAATTGTTCTGACATGAACGTGGGAGCATTATCTGTCACAAGCGTGTGAGGATAACCGAAATGAGAAAATTCGTTCTCCAAAAGATCGATTGTAGTTTTTGTTGATATCGACTGCGTCGGATGAACACACGGGTATNGAGCCGTATAATAGTCATCCGTAGCATGTGCTCAGTGATTCTTTAATTTTTCGAAAACTCTCTGCTGGATCATTTATATCCTCTACGCGAAATTTCGCCGGCCATAATTTTGGAGTATAACTCATCACCTTGGTCAATGTAGGATGTTTGGCAGTCTTGACCCACAGGTAAGCGGCTTAGGACATAAGCATTTTGATGCTCTAACGTTGTGCGGTAAATTATGTCGTATGAAAATTGATTTAAGAATAATGCCCATCGAGCTGAAGGATTGGCTGCAAGGGCTGGAGTACCGGAGTGGCCAACTCTTGCAAATTAAGAGATTCTTGACATAAGCTGCCTGTTACACATACCTCTGCGAACGCTGGGATAAGGAAGTCATCCGCAAAACATACGTCACAGGGTCGGGACAAAGCTGTCGGAGAACTAAAGAGCGGAAGTCTGGCGTTCCCTGCCGTTAGAGTATTTTCCCTGTAGCAGTTTCGGCACGCGTTGGCCTGCAGAAAATCCAATCCTAGAATAAAATCATGTTTGAGGTTCTATACGATATAAACGTTCGCATGATTCGTTATGTCACCAACTCGAAGGGGTAGGCTAATACTGCCTTTCACCGCCAATTGACGTCCTTGTGTACTTGGTTGCCGCCGGGATAGTTTCAGCAAGGCGCCTGTCTTCCAAGCCTTGCAGCAATGTAATGTAGAGCACTTCGTTTTTGAGGACAGCTTCTGAAGAGTTGCTGTAAGCATTATCCCCCAGTGTTTGCAGGGCATAAACAAAGTCTTGCGCGGATTCGCCACGTAACTGCACGCGCCTTATCAGCTCGGCGAGTTGGCGTTCTGCGTGTTGGCCGCTAGACCTATGACGCAGTGCGCGTTCTTTCAAGTACTTGAACGGAATTGTAAAGAGATTTAAGTCCTTCTCTTGTATTGCCCATTTCAGATCATTGCCAATGCTTGCTAAAAGAGATGCCATTTCTTCTGAATCATCAACGCTCGTACAATAAGATTCGAGCATATTAAAATATTGACCTAGATCCTCCCCAGGCCGTAAAGGCGGAGGTTGCATTAAAACGTTAAAAGACATTATAAAATCAACCTAAAATACAATACTTAAAAACACAAAAAGGGGAGTCTTCGTAGTAAAACAACATAACTGTGCATGACCAAAATATTTGGTCATATTAATTTGGCAAACGTGTTGTTGATGCTGTTGTACATATTTTGATATTGATTTCGTTTATTCAGAAAACCGTATTGCAAATACCTCTAAACCTGTGTGGTGTAAAAAGAGAATGCGAGTTTAAACTCAAAGGTCGCGTAAAACAAAACAAAGGGGATTCAACAAGATTTATTTCGGTATTTTAAATTAGATTAGAATTAAATGTAGAGAATCTCAGTTTTTTTCAAATTGGATTAGAATTAAAATTACCATATTCTCAAAAACTAGAAATTAAAGTAGAATTCGAACTAGAATTGGATGTAAACCGAATCAACTTTAGTTCATTTCAAATTTGTTTCGAGATTTGCATGTTTTACACTATAAACTGTGGCGTGTCTAAAACTCGTTTAAACGGAGCTGATGTAGCCGTCATGTCAATTAAGTGGTGGTTCTCAACAGCATTAACTCGAAAATGGTCTGTTATTTTGGCCCGAGATTGTCTTGATGCTCGATTTTTTGACGTCGGCGGACAGTTGCAATCGTATCGCCCCTTCACGATTTACGCAGCTATTGCAATTTCTTTTTCCCTATTTTTTACAAATTTTACAGTCATTTTAACATTTCAGTCCAAAATTCAGATTTTTAGCCAAACATTATTACCAGACTGCATTATGACTTAACATCTAACGAGATAGTAATAAATTGTGAAGGTACTATTCGTCACCGTGCCAAGTATAACTGAAAAACATGTTTCTGTGATGTGGTTTCAACTTGTTGGAGAGATGGTTTTGTGCCCTTTGGACATGAAAGACATGCTCGTATCACATGCCAAAAATGCCGTTGGACAAACTAGTGTTTTTGGGAGAACTGTAAATTAGATTGGAATCAGAATTAGAACTTACCTGATATTTCTAAATTAGATTAGAATTAGAATTACCGCCATTTTGCTCTAATTTGCCGAATTAGACAACTAGAATTATCTAGTTGTCCAAGTCTGCGTCAATCTAGTGGCTCTGGTCGTACGTAAATACGTTAATGACATCAATCATGAAACGTCACAACATAGTTCAGGTCATATGATGACGTCATATATAATTTTACGTGTATAAGACGTCATTAATCCTGTTTTCAACAAGTTTAAAAAAATTGACGTCACTCATGCAAAACCTTGCCAACCACCGTTGCAATAAAGTCTTAATACAGGGTTGTCACTTGCCAGGTCAGAAATTTGAAACCGACCAATTTTTTTTATTATTACTATTATTACGGTAACAATTAAGTAAAATGAGAAAGAATACGAACAAGACAAGAAATAAGCTGAGTCAAATACGCGACAATCAAAGGCCGGACCACTGGCGTAAAAAATCAGGGCGTTTAATTGCAAGTAGGGATTCCGAGTGTTTTAGCGTTTTTTAGGGAATAAATAAATCTTTGCAAAGTTGGTTTGCTTTGCGCGTATTTGCTCTGAAAATTAACACATCGCGCGGATGCAGTTCAGTAACAGTTCTTGTTCATCAGTTCCAAATAAACATAAGATAGCATGAGGTCTAACATTAAGTTTGCTGGAAATCCACGCAGTAACATTTTCCCAATACATTGCAGTTACCGTGCATGGGTAAAATAGATGTAAAAGGGTTTCTAGGAAAATCTTTACAGAAAACGCACTGTTGTGAGGGTACTATGCCAACTGTATATAATTTATCATTAGTTATGATGGCTCATAAATTCAATTTCATTTAAAAGGTTCTTAATTTTGTTTCTATAGTACAAATATAGCTATTAATGTATATGTGTCCCCAGTTTGGTATATTCGTTCCCGTACCCAAATCCCTTTCCCAAATTTCTTGTGGGTATAGCGGTGTTTCTGTTGTGTAATCTGTTACGTGTTGGGAATAAAGGCCCGTTTACACTATGCGTATCGCGCTCGCTCAAACCTGCGTAAGTTTGTTTGTTTCATTTTTTCTGTGTGGTTTCGCGCTTGACTGATTTCGGGCGCTCAAGACTCGTAGAAATGAGCGAGCGATCGCCTGCAGTGGGTTTTCTGCGTATCAAGCTTCTTGAACCTGCGCAATCGGTTTGTGTTATCGCTGTGTACGGGTTTGTGATTTGAAAAAGCCGGTTCACTTGCCAAAAATAAATGATGACACGCTATTTGCCTTCATTTTAAGTAGGCTATTTATTACATCGTTATGATTGCATGTTGTGTTTTAATGTGTTTAAATACTGTAATTAAATGCATTTAAAATGTACATTTACCCTAGCACAGCGGACTACATGTTATAGAAACATGAAAGTGAGATAAATATGTCACCAATCTATACAACAACATCCAGAACAATCCTGAATGATTATCAAGATGCAAAATCATGTTTACTAACAAAATATGATTTAATTTAGATTAATACAAAGCTTTTTCGAATCAAAAATAGGTAGGCCTAACAATAAATTTATGTGGTAATTTATGACCATCGACATTCGCTGTGAGCTAAAAAAAGACGTCTAGTATATTATTTAGTAAGCTTAGGTGCGCACCGATAATCGCAGTGTAAACGGAAGGGGTGGCAAGGTAANCATTTTTGTCTAGTTCATCCCAATTCGCTGGGATGGCAGAAACCAGTCTAATAAATTCAATGAATCCGTGATTGGTTGGTGTAAAGTTAAATCTTAATGCGAGGTCGTCGTAAGTCATATAGTGGCCTTCTTTGTTAATTAGATCGTAGTAACTAAGTAAACCGGCGCGAATAAGAGTTGGGATGTAGAACGCATTGGAGCGATATTTAATTTCTTTGTTGAGCCAAAGGGGCCTAGAGATGTTTGAGGGTAACTCAGTTAGTTTAGTAAAAAGTTTGCAATCGGAGACTGCTTTTCGTAGAGTGCGAAGTGGTATCGATTTTGTGTAAGCTTTTGAGGTGGGCGAAATGTTACTGCTTAACCATGAATTAAATTCCCTTGAATTGGCATGTGAGGTTTCGATGGCTTTCCAGGGAGACGCATACGAATCATCAAACAGCCGGTTGACCCATTTAACACCGAATGACACTAAGTACGCGTCGAGGTCCAGCATATTAATGCCTCCAGCCTCAATCTTTCCACACAACTTAGTGCGCTTGACCTTTTCCCACTTTGAGTTCCAGATAAACTTGAACATTGTCTCTCTATCGAACAAAAAAAACGGGGATGCATGTAAATGTTGATTCAATTGTCTTTAAAATTGGGGTCCCTTTTAAAAAAACGTTGAAGACCACTGCCTCAGAGCAAGCAGTTTTAATTTGTATGGGATATTTGCGGTTTCAATCACCATTTGCCAAACGAAATGAATTTTACCCAACATCAATCAAATGTTAGTGTATAGTTGTATGATGTTCAAAATCGAATAAAAATACATTCTGCGCATTCGCCTGTTCCATATTTTAATGTTGATCCGTTTAGTTTTTTTAATGATGTTTGTACAAGGTTCGGTTTGCATATTTCCCAAATGTCTCCGAATTCGAACTATAGGGCTTTTTAAGCCAATAACAACAACGGAATTCTGCTGGTTGTCGTTACGTCACATCTAGGTTGCTAAGTGGTTACCAAAGGGTGGTACTAAATACCATATGTGACCGCATGTGACCGAATGTGACGGCATGTGACGCATGGCCGACCCTTAAGGGCGATATATAACCGATCAAAACGTTGAAAACGCATGGAACGATATGAGAGCACATAGGATAGCGTAAGACGAATGGGAGCGTGTGAGAACCCATGGGGCAATATCAGGAACTATAGGAGAATGTGAGAGCTCGTGGGACAATATCAGGATCTATAGGAGAATGTGAGAGCCCATGGGACAATATCAGGATCTATAGGAGAATGTGAGAGCCCGTGGGACAATATCAGGAACTATAGGACAATGTGAGAACCCATGGGACAATATCAGGATCTATAGGACAATGTGAGAACCCATGGGACAATATCAGGATCTATAGGAGTGTGTGAGAGCCCATGGGGCAATATCAGGATCTATAGGACAATGTGAGAGCCCATGGGGCAATATCAGGATCTATAGGACAATGTGAGAGCCCATGGGGCAATATCAGGATCTATAGGACAATGTGAGAGCCCATGGGGCAATATCAGGATCTATAGGACAATGTGAGAGCCCATGGGGCAATATCAGGATCTATAGGACAATGTGAGAGCCCATGGGGCAATATCAGGATCTATAGGACAATGTGAGAGCCCATGGGGCAATATCAGGATCTATAGGACAATGTGAGAGCCCATGGGGCAATATCAGGATCTATAGGACAATGTGAGAGCCCATGGGGCAATATCAGGATCTATAGGACAATGTGAGAGCCCATGGGGCAATATCAGGATCTATAGGACAATGTGAGAGCCCATGGGGCAATATCAGGATCTATAGGACAATGTGAGAGCCCATGGGGCAATATCAGGATCTATAGGACAATGTGAGAGCCCATGGGGCAATATCAGGATCTATAGGACAATGTGAGAGCCCATGGGGCAATATCAGGATCTATAGGACAATGTGAGAGCCCATGGGGCAATATCAGGATCTATAGGACAATGTGAGAGCCCATGGGGCAATATCAGGATCTATAGGACAATGTGAGAGCCCATGGGGCAATATCAGGATCTATAGGACAATGTGAGAGCCCATGGGGCAATATCAGGATCTATAGGACAATGTGAGAGCCCATGGGGCAATATCAGGATCTATAGGAGAATGTGAGAGCTCGTGGGACAATATCAGGATCTATAGGAGAGTATGAGAGCCCGTGGGACAATATCAGGATCTATAGGAGAGTATGAGAGCCCATGGGACAATATCTGGACCTATAGGAGAGTGTGAGAACCCATGGGGCAATATCAGGAACTATAGGACAATGTGAGAGCCCATGGGACAATATCAGGATCTATAGGAGAATGTGAGAGCCCATGGGACAATATCTGGACCTATAGGAGTGTGTGAGAGCCAGTGGGACAATATCTGGATCTGTAGGAGAGTGTGAAAGCCCGTGGGACAATATCTGGATTTATAGGAGAGTGTGAGAGCCTATGGGACAATATCTGGACCTATAGAAGAGTGTGAGAGCCCATGGGACAATATCTTGATCTACGATATGAGAGCCTATAGGAGAGTGTAAGAACCCATGGGAGCGTATGAGAGCCGATGGAACGATATGGCAATTCTTTAATCGATATGGTATCTGATTTTAAGCCTGATTTTAACGGTTTATGCCTGATTTTAACGCATGTTACTATTCGAAGTGTGGATCGCAATCGCAAATGCGAAAAGGTATCTCAGGGAAAACGTTCTGCTGAACAAACGCGGCAATGCTACCTCGTAATGTCAATTGGAAATGAAAGAGTAAGCTTTGCTCTGTAATTTAAATAAAAGCTTACCCGCGGAACAATTTAATAAATGCGACTATTTATGAGTTGTTTAGTTGTATTTTTTATTTTGTTATGGTACCTTACATTTCCTGTGTTTGGTTTCGTATTCTTAATGAATATTTTCTGGCAAAATGGTAGAATTTAGTAACACGTGAGGTTGGTGGTAGGTGACTGGGTGCGTACTGCGTACTTGACTACCTGTGATATATGTTATAATTTTAATTAATTATAGAACTCAGAATAAAATGGTTGAAATATGTTGGTTTAAAATGAACGTAGAAACCGGTAAAATAAGATTTTCAAAATAATTTATAGCAAGGAATAAACTAGGGTTGACCTATTTGACCGATCAAATACTTGTCAAATAGGTCAACTTACAGTCAAATACTATGTACACTATTGCGGTTTTAGTTTAAAGTGGGAAGTAAATCATATGAAGGTTTTGACTCTCTTAAATTTGTTAATGAAATAGAAAATCATTCTTTTTTCATTGTTTATGGTACACTGTACTAGCCGCATTCAGTGTTATTTACCCTGATGAAGACGACCTGTATAGCACGTCGAAACGTCGCAATAAAAATGCATTTGCCAGAAGAGCTCTATGAACTTGAAATAGAAAATGTTTAGTTTATGTGTATCACAGCATTTTCCTGCATCACTTGTCCTGATTCCACCAATGTCCTTGCAGTGTTTTTGTATTTTTATTCAATAATCACAAATGTAAACTGGATTCTAACAATATTCTACATACATCATATTAAAGTCTAATTTTTACAGAGATTTAACTGCAAAACTTTGTCATCCTTCTTGGCGGCACAATTTTTATTGTTGTGCTGTTGTCACATTATTAATTTTTAGCATTAGTTTGTTTTAAGTACACTTTTTCTGTACAAAGCAATGACCCTCTTTCTCATTCCTGCAAGTTTCATTAATATCCACCGCGATTTGACCCCAAAAAATAAGCATTAAACTGGGACTGCGATGTTTTTACGTCATAAGACTCGTAACATTTTGCAACATTATTGCAATTTTTAGACAAGCAGCTCAAATATTTAGCATTTTGAATTCATCATGCTGGACTTTTACAGGTGTGAAATTTCACCTTTCTACCTGTTCTATAACAGAAGATATTTTGTGTGTGCGCTGAAGCTTTTCCTTGACAAACTGCAAATGCTTGGCATGTAAATACATTGTTTATCCCAATAAATCTACTTGACCCGTAGTTAATCCACAAAAACCTATTCAGGGCAATTATAAGACAAATATCTACAAACAATTTTTTGATCAATTAATAAACTGTGGGACTGCAAGTTTAGGGACCTGCTTCAAATTACTTAGATATTTTTTGTCAGCCAAAACGTGCAACCTTTGAAAAAATGCCCAAGTAAATATGCCCAAGTAAATATAATGATATGATTAAACAACCTTCTCCCATGGACAAGTCTTATTTTTATTTATACAGAAATGCTTGTGGAAGTTATCCTTGTTTTTCAATTGTGTGGCAGATCTTAACTGCAAACAAAAAGTATCCTGGGTCCCCTTCCATGAAGGGGACACATATTGTTGCTGTCAGTATTTTTTCTGTCTGCCGTTGGTTTTTAACGCTTGTTTAGTCAAAAAATGGTGCTTCAAATTTATTCGAATTTACACAGATGTTAGCTTTTGATCCGAATTTGATCCTTCAGAAGTTTGACCCCAAATTACTCAGCGGTTCACCAACAGAGCCCCAAAAATGTATTTTTTTTAAATGCTGGTTTGTAACGCTTGTTTGGTCAAGAAAGAGTGCTTTAAATTAATTTAAATTTGGACAGATGTTAGTTATTAATCCGAGTTTGATCCTCCTAAGTTTGACCCTGAATGACCCAGTAGTTCACCCACAGACCCCCAAAACGTAAAAGACCCTGCATGACTCAAACATGGCTGTTCTGACTTAAGAACATAATCTAGGAGTTTCATGCTTTGTTGGTTGGTGCAATGTAAGGTATCTTAAGATTGTTTTGGCCTTAACCGGTCAAATGATTACCTTTACAGTCTATAATATACACAGTCAGAGAGAAGTCCCAAGGGAGTAAATCACTGGTTTACGAATAAAGCTACAGAGTGGGAGAGCTCAGCTTGGTGTCCAGGCAGACATATTACGAGACAGTCATTTTGGTGATTAGAAATGATCTGTTTTTGTGCAGCAATGCCATATCGTTTTATTAAGTTATTACATTTTCAGATTTGGCAAAGGTTTTACACCTAGAAAAGCAAAACTTTGTTGACAAAAAAAACTTGACTTTTTCGTAAGCCGCAATAAATGGTTCTTATAATCTCGTTGTCAGCTTGCCGCATGACCATTGGTCACTAAAGGTCAACTTGTAGGTATTACAAACACAGTTAGAACGATTTTTCGTCATAGCGTAGCGCCTTTATTTTGACAAATCAATTCAAGAATCAATACTTAATTATGGGTCCCCTTCCCTGAAGGGGACACATATTGTTTTTGTCCGTATTTTTTTTTTCTTTTTTT
>QLIY01001175.1:0-14156 GCA_003260075.1 Phallusia mammillata | reverse complement strand
TATTTTAAGTTTAATTTTATCAAAAATCAAGCAATGCTAAAGTTAACTAGAATAGTGGTTTTCCTATATATTACCAGTTTATATATACTACATCATATTTAACGATGTATCACATATACCATTTACTATATTTATAATGGATAAATATTTGGCACCTACATTTCATTGGGTCCCTATCTCTTTACTGGCACTTTATAACATAATTGTTTCTGCAAGCATAGTCTAATGGGTCCCCACACATATGCGATTTGATAACAGTAAAAATAGGGCATGTCAGAATTGGCTGAAATTTGGATTTCTTGTATAGTATGCCATTTATAGGTGTCGATTGTTGCGTTCAACCCTGTAGTCCTAACATTTACCCCACAAGCCCCTAAAGTGTAAAACGTATTTGTATGTTACTGGTCACCACAAACGAAAGATTTCTTTGGAGCAATAGTGTGGAAGTTTTTGCGCCATAGCGGTTGGGGGCTTGTTAACAGCCCTATGACAGCTGTTGCTCAAATCTCCTCTAGTGGTCAAAATTTAAAACATTGTTGAACTGAGCTCAAATTTTGCAGTACTATTGATTGAATTATTGTGGTTGCATAGTATTATTATTTAAGCCCTGTGCTGGTCACTGTGGTTTACCTTACAACACCCAACTTTATCGTGATTATCTCTTGAAATGCATTATTTACAACTTTGCATGTGTGGGGGACCCATGAGTTTTAGCCTGCAGAAATAACTAAGGTTATAAAAGACGGTGAATAATATGGGACCCAATATAAAATAAGCATAGGAAATATATAAATGTTATGTATTGTTGATGCGTACACTTGGCACAGCCAACCATTTAAGGCATTTGGCATGGTAGGTTTTATTCCAGTGTATTAAACGGGATTTAAAGTATTCCAGATAAAAGCAGCAAAGGGGCCACAACAAAACATAGGAGAATTATGTGGCATGAAGAAAATGCTACAATCATATCAAAGAAACAGGGATAAAATGTTTGAAAGTTAAGTTTAGATACCACTAATGCACTGTTTTTTATCAATCCTATGTAATGAGACTCACCACATAACATTGCCAAATTGCTTGTGTGAGGAGGCAATTTGTTTCTACTTCCAAAATCACTTATGTTGTTAAATGCTGTATAAACTTAATTTAAATGACGGAAATATGTATATTTGATTGTCATTATGGCATTTTTTGCAAAAAATACCCCCCCCCCCCCCCCCCCCCCCCCCCCCCCCCCCCCCCCCCCCCCCCCCCCCCCCCCCCCCCCAATTGAAAATATACGGGAAAGCCCCATTTTAGTAAAATGTTTGTTTTAAACCAATTTCTGATGATATGTTTGTTTGTTTGAATTTTGACAATATGCTTGCTTAAATCAATTGAAATTTTATTGACAATGTTAACTTCTTTTATTTGTTAGTTGCAAAGAAAACAATGCTGTTGTTAACACCACTATTGCCATTCTTTCTTTGTCTATTGGTGATCAAAAACTTCTTCTACAAACAGCTAAGGAAAAAAAAAATGTGGTCGAAATTTCATTAAATGTTTCATGTAAGTATCAAATGATTATGGGTCCCCTTCCCTTAAGGGGTGAATGTGAATTTTGATCCGGTTTGATCCTTCTGTTCACCCACAGACCCCATAACGTAAATTTTTTAAAACAGCTGTACTTGCTAAAGCAGATGATTCTGGTGTTTCATACTTTTTGATTGGTACATTGCAGCGCATTTTANAAACAGCTGTGGATAGGGTGTTCCTTGTTGGCTGTTAAAAATTTCAGTGCAATCGGCTCAGTAATTACTCTTACAGCCCCAAATATGTTTTTACATGCTGTCTTTTGTCAAATTTGTGCTCGCTCAGTGCACAGCTGACGCAATGGGAGTGATTGACGATAGTGGCGCATGGAAAAATGCCTTTGCTTCATGCATGAACGCAGTTGTCACTTGACTTTTTTCTCACTATTTGGAATTAAGATGTTACGATGTTAGTTATTTTGCGCTGTAAACGTTAATGTAGGTCAACTTATTTGGGTTTCGAAACGCAGCGCGACATCGCAGCACGATTTGTTACACCTGTGTAACACAACTTCTCAAACAGAAAGCATTAATAAAACTGTTTCACAACAAGTTTTGGACATAAAAAGCCCAGATAAGCAATCGCATTGTTGGTTTGTAACACCTGTGTAACATGACTTTAACAATGATTGTGCCGTATTTTTACAATTACCAAATCGCATATGCACATCTGTGGGGACCCATTAGATTATGCTTCAAGAAACAATTATGGTATAAAGTGCCAGGAAAAAAAAACATAAGGACCCAATGTAATGTAGGGAATGGATAAACGTTTCAAAATAGCTGATAGTGTATGTGCAATGGCAAATGTGCTAAGCCACACTTCTAGTTTCACATTTAATTGACATTTCAGTCAAATAAATTGTTCAAACTCTTCAACAATTTATGTAATTGACTGGAATAATCCAAATGTCTTTAAGCATTGGTATTTTTTTGTAGATTGTAACACAACTGTACAACCAAACCTTAGTGTTTTCTTGACTTCTACAAGTTCACCAGTTTACAAAGATAAAGGGCACTTTAGGTGCAATAACAAGTCTGCTGAACTGTTTTTTACCAATGGAACTAAATTAACACAAAATACCACAACATGCTCACAAGATGCTACATGGACTAACTCCAACAACTTGGATTGTTGGGCTGGTATGTTCTTTTGTATCTTAGCATATTGTAATGCTTTTAATTTTTTGTTAAAAATGTTGTTCTGGTGAGATCTTAAGGCCACATAATAAGTTTAAAATGTAATTGGTTGCCATGTGTGTTTTGTGAAACAAAGTTAAGTTGACAACAATTTGTCAACTTGTTGAAACATGGAACTAATTATGGGTTCCTTCCTGAGGGGCACACGTTTTGATTTCACTTTATTGTATTTTTATGGGTCCTTCCCTGAAGGGGACACATATTGATTTTACTCAAAATGTTTGTTTGTTTTTTCCTTTTTTTTCTTATTTTTTCTTCTACCCAAAGTTTGTCCGACTCGTTTTTCCATCAAATCCTTGATGGATTTGGATGAAATTTACACAGATGGTAGATGTAGTTATGTAGATGTGCATCCCACTTTGTTTTTGTTGATAACCCCAGTATTTACCCCGCTAGCCCCCTAAAATGGGTGAGTTTTTAAACAGTGTCAGAATTGGCTGAAATTTGGATTTCTTGTATAGTATGCCATTTATAGGTGTCGATTGTTGTGTTCAACCCTGTAGTCCTAACATTTACCCCACAAGCCCCTAAAGTGTAAAACGTATTTGTATGTTACTGGGCACCACAAACGAAAGATTTCTTTGGAGCAATAGTGTTACAAGGGCAACCAGTTGTATGTTGCTCGTTGGTGGGTTGCTTGGTGGTCGTTTTTGCGCCATGGCAGTTAGGGGCTTGTTAACAGCCCTATGACGTCAGAAACAATAACGGTTGTTGCTCAAAACACCTCTAGTGGTCGAAATTTTAAACATTGGCGGATTGGGCTGAAATTTTGCAGTACTATTGATTGAGTCATTGTGGTTTTTATATATTTTTTAGTTTGTGTGTCGAACCCAATTAGTTGCCCTACTAGCCCCCTAAAATGGGTCAGTTTTTTAAAACGTTAAATAGGACATACTTCAAACAATATCTGGGGTGAATCTAATTTTATAGCTTGTATTATTTAAGCCCAGTGTCGATCACTGTGTTTTACCTTACATCACCGACTTTCTCATGGTTATCTCTTGAATTGCATTATTTTCACCTTTACATGTGTGAGGACCCATGAGTTTTTGCCTGCAGAAACGACTAAAGTTACAAAAGACAATAGCTAATATAGTACCCAATACAAAATAAGCATAGGAAATGTATTTATGTTTTAAAATAGGTTATAGTGTATATGCAAGGGCAATATGTGCTAAGCCACCCTTCTAGTTTTTTCTGTGATGTTTGTCCATGCACTTTTGGTATACTCATTTCAGCGATTTTCGTCAGGCTTGCTCCACAATAGCAAATCTGAACGGGACTTACGACGTAACAATTTCAATTTTAACATCATTATGTATACTTGATCTTAATTGGCAGTTAGTCATTATATTGTTACAAACAGTGTTCCATTTTCATGAGCCAAAAGCGACAAAATATTCCGCTCTCACAACAAGACAAACTTTTCCTGCCACAAACTGGTGTCTGCTGCAGCCTTTACATCACAACTGTATCATGGCATCTTAACTCCACAACTTGTGGTGTGACTTTAATGTGGTGTCACATCCAAGTTAAACAAATTTGCGAGTAATGTACATGTTTATGCCCTGGAAATATCGGCACTCTTAACGCATTAACCACGAATCTTAACGCATTAAGCAGTGTGGTTTGATCCCGCAACTAACCACTTGGCTTCACCAAAGTTTGCCACCCAACAAAAGAAAATTAATGCTTTAAAATCAAGGCCTATGCCTACAACCAATACTTTTTTACCAGCTCAAAACATACTAAACAAATTTTCCTAAAGTTCGGCGCATATCAAGCCATTTTTTTGACTTTTTAACAGAAATGACAACCTTAAGGAGTTGCAAACAACCCAGCTGTCTGTGAGGAGTTGGCATATTGCTAAACACTAATTTTAACTTGTTTGGAGCATTTTTTTACATCGTGTGTTTGGAATGGATAAAGAATTGCTGTGATTGACTGCTTAAGAACATTAATTTGATGCCATTTGTTACCTAAAATCACTCATTAAACAGTCATTGTCAGCTTGGCTGACATATGACATAAGGTTATTAAATGGTTGTTTGGCAACTGCATGGCGATAGTCTACTGAAGAACAATTTGTTATTAATACCTTTGCTGCAAAATATCTTCGTAACTCTCTGGGTTTTCTAGAAAAATAGATATTTATCAAGGTCAAACTTACGGTAAATTCTTAGATTTGGGAGTATTTTTTCCATTCTTTTTTGGTAGATTTGTAAATATATGACAATATAATGTAAACAGGAAAAAAACCTTTTTAAACTTGGGTTGATGCTTTCTACTAATCTGGTTTTCTAAAAAAAATAAAAAAAGACATTGAAAACTTTTTTTTCATGACTAATCTGCACAAACTTGTATGGGGGAACCAGGGTGGCACTAAATACCGCATGTGACCGCATGTGATTCCTCTTAAAATACACCATGTAATGTGAAATGTAACAATTNTATTTAGTACCACCGGGGGAACCATTCTTTTTTGTTTGAAAAAACAATCATATGTGTAAAACAAATGATGTGTATAGTAAATCAGTACATAGGATATAAAATATGTATAATGGAAGGATATAGGAAAGCCACCTTTCTAATTAACAAAGCATTTTTTTATTATTTATTAAGGGAAATTGTATTATTTTAGCTGTTCTCAATGGTATTCAGAACCCTTTCTATGAAGGAAACTCAACCAACTTAACATGTGTATTGGATTATCAACAAAATAGTCAAACCAGTTTTTCAGAATCATTTCATTTTGTTAATGGAAGTGTAAGTATGGTTGATAGTAACCAGCAGTCGATAGTAAAATAAAGACCTGAAGTGCGACTAATAGCTTAAAGGTTGGCACCCCTGGCTTAAATCCTACTACGGCCTAGATTATTGTAGCTTTTATAGTTTACAAAAAATAATTTTATGCTTTTATTTGTTAGAGATTTAATGCAAAAATACCACTAACTGCACTCAATGACAATACTGAAATATACTGTTCTCTGAATTTTACTGATGGTGATATTTTGGAGTCAGTTACACAACAGCTACATGTACACTGTAAGTAAATGTTTATTTTATTTGTTAAAATTATGGGTCACCTTCCTTAAGATATTTGTGTGTTTTAATGCCAAAAATAGAGCTCGACATTGGCCTTGTCAGGGGCAAGCTAGGCGAGAGAGAAAAGGATCAGAAAAACATGATATAGAAAGCTAAAGTTTTAACTGTTTTAAAACTGGACTTGGACAGCAATATCGATGTAAAAAGTATTAGAGATTAAATTCTTGGGGAGTATTTTTATCACTATTTTTACTACTTTTGTAAATATATGAAAATATAATCTTGTAAAAAGAATGTGGACAAAGCATTTGAAGTGTGGATTGATGCTTACTACTAATCCTTTGGAATCTAAAATTAAATGCACCGTTTTTATAGCATAACCAATTTGCATGAACATGTGTGTAGGACCCATTCATTTTTCCGTGCAAACAACAATCATATGTGTAGATCAAATGATGTGTATNAAAAAACAATCATGTGTGTAGATCAAATGATGTGTATAGTAAATCGGTAAATATAAATAAGAATATATAAAATGGAAATTTAAAGGAAAGACCTCATTTTGGTTGAAAAACAATTTGTTATTTACCTTTGCTGCAAAGTAATTTTTTAGTTTGTCAGTGTCTGTAAAAAAGTATTGGTTTTCTCAGGAAAAGTTTGTTTTAAAAATAACTGTTTCAAAACTGGCATTTAATGCTTGTTCTACCCATGTGCTGCTCTGCATGAGACAGTTTTGGTACTGTTTGTCCACTCATCAAACATGTTGTTGTTAAACTTACGTTTTCTGATGAAAGTTTTATTAATTTTTTTATCGCTCAGGTATGGGCGCTGTATAGCAAGTTGTTACTGTGGGATAACATAAAGGCATTGCAAAACATGAGTGATTTGTTGCAGCTGTGCCAATTTGTCAACCCCCCCCCCCCCCCCCCCCCCCCCCCCCCCTCCAATATCAGAATTTTCTGGTTGATTTTGCAAAATGTTTTTTTGATGACTTTGTATAGTTGAACGCAGAATGTAAACATAATTTTACCCTATTTAAGCCATTACTAATTAGGGGCCCCCTTTCATTAGCTAATAATACAAATTTGATCCTCCTGAAGTTTGACCCCGAGTGACCCAGTGGTTGACCCACAGGTCCCCAAAACGTTTAATTTTTAAAACTGCTGTACTGAAAAAAGTACATAATCGAGGAGTTTCATGCTATGTTGGTTGGTGCAATGTAAGCTATTCTCAAGAATTTTGCACCTTTTAATTGGATTCACCATTTTTCACCCCTTAAACCCCGAAATAAGTGATTTTAGTTTTAGGCCAGAAATAAAAGCCCCAATGTGCTGATATTTTAAACAGTTGTTTGCTGTAGCTTACTTGTTTAGTATTTAAAATTTTGCCTTAATAGGTCAAATGGTTACCTTTAATGCCTATAATATGTGTACACTGTCAGTCAGACTGACATCCCAAGGGAGTATCTCACTGGTTTACAAATAAGGCGATTTGATGCAGAGCAGGATAGTTTAGCTTGATGTACGAACAGACGTTTTATGAGTCAGTTGTTTCGGCGATTAGAAATTAGCTGTATTTGCGCAGCAATGTGATGTTGTTTTATTAAGTTATCACGCACATTTTCAGTTTTGGCAAAGGTTTTAAACCTGAAATGTGATTAAAACTTGATAAACATACTTCAATTTTGTATATTTTAAGCAAAACTTTCTTGGTCAACATAAAGGTGAAAAAATGTAATAACTTGCATTTTTCGAAATCCATAATAAATAGTCTTTAAGTCATTGTTGTCAGCTTGGCCGCGAAATGGCCACGGGTCACTAAAGGGCAACTTGTAGGCATTACAAACACAGTTGAGAATGATTTTTCATCATAATGTAGCTTCTTTATTTTGGACAAATCGAGTCAAGAATTAATACTTAAGTGATGCTTTTGAAAACAGTGTCAAAAGGTCATTAAACAATCGTTCGGTGTCTGTACCATCAGAAGTTACAACAGGCCAATGGTACTCATTTTGCAAAACAAAGTAAAGTGAAAAACAATTTGCTATGTATACCTTTGTAGCAAATGGCCTTTTTAATTTATAGTGTCTTTAGTACAATTGTTAAGGCTTTCTAGAAAATTTTTTGTATTAAAAACTGATCTAGGATGACAATATCAAGGTCAAAGCAAAAGATTAAATTGAAAGTATTTTTTTTGTTCTTTTTACTGTTTTTGTAATTATATGACAATAATGATGAAAAAGGATACAGACAAACTTTTTTAAAAGTTGGGTTAATGCTTTCTTATAATTTGTCCTTGAGAGTCTAAAAATCACTGCAACATTTGTTTACCATAAATCCGCTCAAACATGTGTGTAGCGGTCCATTCGTTTTTGTTTGCAAAAACAATCATATGTGTAGATCTAATGATGTGTATAGTAAATTGGTAAATATCTTGTAGAATATATAAAATGGAAGTATATTAGAAAGCCAGTGTTCTAGTTAAAAGCTTAAAAATATTTGTAGCTCAAACAAATGTTTGGCCTGGGCTGCAACAAATAGGATAATGGTAATGCTAAGGATTATATTGATATATTTATGTGTGTGGTAATTGAGTGCTGAAGTGCCTCATAGCATTGTGATTTTCCTATCATGTAGTTCTGTAGATGTTTCCCACACTTTTTAGTTTTGGCTTAATACTGTTTATCAAAAACCTTGTAAAATGGAATAGTCTCCCTCTGCTTCTTCTTTTTGAAATAGTTATGCAGATGTTGGTAATTGGTTTGTTTGGGACAAGTTTCCAACTGACTCGATCACATTGAATGTAACAAAAACTCCTGCACTTTGTTCTACAGACCCACCAAGCCCCCCCCCCGTTACTGACCGTACAACTGTAATTAAAAGAGGAAATATAGCTTTGAAATGCAGTATTCTGTTTGGCACTTTACTCAAAACGAGTTTTAGAAAATTGATAATAAGTTTAACATTATTTTGAGCTTTGCAAATGTACCCCATACTAAGTGTGAAGCTACACTTATTGCCCCCCCCCCTTCTTAAAATAAAATAAGTTTTACATTTATGGAATTAGATCTGTTTTAAATTGTTTTGTTGTTGTAAAAGTAGAAAAAATACATTTGCAATTTGTGCCATAATGTATAATAGACAAAGCCTACTGACACAGTCAATTATCAACTGTATGCAACCATGTACGATGTAATCTGTATATAGTAGTGCTTGGTAAATGTTTGCAATGCGTGACAAACTTTCACACAGTGAAATATTTCTGAAGTTAATTTAGTCTAAATGCACATTTAAGCATGTGTGACCCAAATAAAACAGTGTCTGTTTTCTATTAAACATTACTGCCCACAGTTTGCCAACTACTGATAATCACATGAACTTGGATATTTATTTATTAAGTGATGATTTGTCCCATAGCATTGTAGTTTTAATGATGTAGTTCTATAGACGTACCCACACTTTAGGTTTTTACTTAAAGCTTTGCATTGCGTGTACATAAGTCAGGTTCCTCTGTTACTTTTCAATTTTGCTGCAAAAAACCTACTTGTCCCGATTTTTGTGAGCAACTTTCTATCTGACCCAATATTTTCAAGCAATATGTTGTGTATAAAAACCTCTGCATTTTGTTTCACAGACCCACCAAACTCAGTAAAAAATATTATTAAGCCCTACAACAGAGTCTTTCAAGAAGGAAACATTTATTTTATAAATGAACCAAGAAACCTTACTATGAATTGCTCACAAAATTCAAACCCCAATGCAAGATGTTATTGGACAATATGTAATGACACTTGCCATAACTCAACCAAAACAGATGATTGTATGCACAAACTAAGTGTTAACGAGAGAAACATTACAGTGAAATGTACAGCTTACAATGGTGTTGGTTTCCCAAAAACTAGTAAAACTTCAACCATTTATTTAGTCCCCAAGAATACTAAGCACCCCCCCCCCAGTTACACTTGTCATAGCAGTGACCGCTTTACAAATGCCACATCAGACTATGTTCTTGATGTAAAATGTAAGTCACACATGCATGTATTGGGTTTGTTGCAAACTTTTCTACAGCTGTTAAAGCAGAAAATGTACGTTTGTAACATAAAATGTACAACATGCTGACGCAGTCAATTATCTACACTAGTGTTTTTTGCATTCACTTTTTTTCTTCACTTTATTGAGTGTTGAAATTTGTTTGATTTTTACTTCCTGTCCAACTATAAATTTGTAGGATATAAATCTTTGTTTGGCAAAACACATCATAAAATTGAATGAGAGGATAAATATATGTATATTATTTGGTTTTTCATAAATTTGCAGTTTGTTTTTATATCATCACTGAAATATCATTACTGTCAGAAAATTTATCAGCAGTTTTAGATTTTTATGTTTAAATATTGAACATCACTTAATTGGTTTGTCATTTGTTGATTTCTGACTTGGATCCATGAATTTGTTCAATGCGTTTAGTGTACAGTAGATCTCTCAGAAACTGGGAATATTTTGCAGTTGAAGTGTTTGATAGTGTTTTGATATGCTCCATTTCCTGGGACACATGTTCCATTAAACTCTGGTGTTTACATGTATGTCCGCACCTTGGAAAGTGGTGTGTAGTGTCCCCCCCCCCACGAGAGAAACATTACAGTGAAATGTACAGCTTACAATGGTGTTGGTTCCCCAAAAACCAGTAAAACTTCAACCATTTATTTAGTCCCCAAGAATAGTAAGCTTGTGTTTCTGTGTTTTGTAACAAAAATTACTCCATGTAAAAAAAGGATGTTTGGTTCATAGGAAAACCTAATATTATGGGCCCAACAAATGTTGTTGAAGGATACAATATAACATTGAAATGCAGTATTGAGTTTAACTCTGAACTCAAGACAAGTTTTGTTTGGAAAGTTGACAATAAGTTGAAACAAAATTCCAGTGTTTTAAACATTGCAAATGTTTCACGTAACCACAGTGAAAGTTACACTTGTCATAGCAGTGACCGCTTTACAAATGCCACATCAGACACATATTTTCTTGATGTAACATGTAAGTCACACATGCATGTACTAGGTTTGTTGCATTTTTTTCTACAGCTGTTAAAGCAGAAAATGTACATTTGTAACATAAAATGTACAACATGCAAAACTGTGAACTAGTGATTATTGTGAAGTTTTCTGTTTTTGTCAAATTTTTTGGTTTGTTTTTGTAGCATAAATATTTAATTAAATAATTTTGGTCAGTAACCTGATAAATTTTTTAGAAGCGGAGATATGTATGTACCATTTGCTATTTCATAAATTTACAGTTAATTTTGATATTCGTCATAGTAAATTTTTTACGGTATAAAATTTCTTTAAAACTGTTAGCAATTAACAGTTACATGTTTGTGGGCACTTAAGCACTGCTTACTCATTTAAACTTTAAATGAACTAAAACAGCTAGGTATTTACTAAAATGAAGTGCATAAATTTCTATTGGTTATGAGACTGGTGTAAATAAACCACTTAAAGTTGCTTGAAAGACTGCAATATTGTAATTTGGTTGGAGATGTTTTGTATAATTTTATATTTTGTAGTGTTATATGTTATAAGACCCATCTTTAGTGTTTATGTTTTTCTCTAGACCAGCCGTCAGTTCAAACCAATTTTAGTTTTACGGGTAGCTATATGCTGCAGGAAAACACTTACTTTCTCAATGGTTCCCAAACACTTGAAATCGATTGTATTTTTAAATCAAATCCGAAATTGGCTAACACTACCTGGTTTGAGAATGGTAATAACATACCCCAGCACCAGAGTAAGAAAAACTGTGCATTGATTCATACCATATCCAGTCAAGCTTTACCACATCCAGTCAAGATCCATGGCACAATACAAAATACTGTTGGAAGAACAGAAATTAAAAAAATTTCTATAATTCCGGTTTCAATAATCAGTAAGTGTTGATGATGAAATTCCATCACATATATTTTTCAAAACACAATAAAAAATACTACCTTTTAGGAACCCCTCAAATTGAAGGCAATTTAACTGTGCAAGAAGGTGAAAATGTAACTATAGTTTGCAATTCATCTGTTCCACTTAATACTTTATATGACTTTCAACCCTCAAATGCAACTGGAGTTATTGTGCGTGAAAATGTATTAGAAATACAAAATGTGTCTTGGATACATGGTGGAAATTACATTTGCAACACTCATGATGCATTTGTTAATGGCTCGAGAGCCTTTGTTCTAAATGTTACATGTAAGTTTTGCATACATGGGCACATAAGCGGTAGAATCAGAACAAAGGTTGTTTTATTTCTTCAATCCTTCCAATCAAAAACAGTATCAATTTACTTTGTTTAAACTTTAGTTAGACCCCCCCCCCAAAATGTATTAGAAATACAAAATGTGTCTTGGATACATGGTGGAAATTGCATTTGCTACACTCATGATGCATTTGTTAATGGCTCGAGAGCCTTTTTTCTAAATGTTACATGTAAGTTTTGCATGCATGGGCACATAAGCGGTAGAATCAGAACAAAGGTTGTTTTATTTCTTCAATTCTTCCAATCAAAAACAGTATTAATTTACTTTGTTTAAATATTAGTTAGAAATTTCTTTGAATAGCTTTGTGTTAAAATTCCCTTTACATTTGAGTTTGTGATGTACAATTTTTGAATCCTATTGGTACAGTCATCTATGTACAGTGATATTGGATTTCTGGTTTATGTTTATAGTCATTGAAACAGTTTGTCCGACTGATTTTTCAACTTCAGTTTACTTAGTGTGTTGTTTTACAGTAGAGAGAGATAACACTTGAAATATCAGTGCTTCATGGATTAAAAAACTTTGAAACTTGGATTCTTTTTGCTGTTGATCTATTGATTGGTTCAATTTTTCACAGCAATATCTATGTTTTAAAAGTATTTGACAGTGTTTTAATGTGTTTCACTTGCTTGGGCACATGTCTATATTGTGAATGTTTGCTAACCATGCACTTTTGGCTGAAAATTTAGAAAGCTTTCAAAGCTGGTAGTTAAGTGGAATAGGTTTTTATTCAGGGAAGGGGACACATATTGTTTTTGTCCAGATTTTTTTTTCTTTTTTCTTTTTTTCCGTCTAACGCGGATTTGTTCCCACATTTTGGTCAAGAAAGAATGGTTCAACTTTTTCAAATTTACACATATTACAGATATTGGTCTAAAGGTGGTCCATGTGAATTTTGACCCCGTTTGATCCTTCGGTTCACCCACAGCCCCCCAAAACGTGAAATTTTTAAATCGGCTTTACTTGCTAAAGCAGAAGCCTTATGGTGCAGAAATATTTGAACATTTTAACAATTGTTTAAGCAGTCTTTCCGTTTAGTATTTAAAATTTTGACACTTACCTTTACAACCCATAATATGTGTACGCTATCAGTCAGATATAAGTCCCAAGGGAGGAATTCCCTGGTTTACAATTAAGGCCGCAGAGCGGGAGTGCTCAGCTTGACGTCCGGACAGACGTGTTTTACGAGACAGTCGTTTGGGTGATTAGAAATCAGCTGTTTTTGTGTGCAGCAATGCTGTGTCGTTTTATTGAGTTACTACGCGCATTTTCAGTTTTGGCGAAGGTTTTACACCTAAGACGTAATTTAATCTCAATAATTATAAACGTACTTCAGTTTCCTTTATGTCGGGCAAAACATCTATGATCAACATAAATATGAAAAAATACCCCCCCCCCTCGTTTTATTGAGTTACTACGCGCATTTTCAGTTTTGGCGAAGGTTTTGCACCTAAGACATAATTTATTCTCAATAATTATAAACGTACTTCGGTTTCGTTTATGTCGGGCAAAACATCTATGATCAACAAAAATATGAAAAAATAAACTTTTTCGAACGCCACAATAAATGGTCTTTAAATTCTCGTTGTCAGCTTCGCTGTCGCATAACCACGGGTTACTAAAGGTCAACTTGGAGGCATTACAACACAGTTACGAATTTTTCGGCATAACGTATCTTCTTTATTTTTGACAAATCAATTCAAGAATCAGTACTTAAGTCATGTATAAATTAGGCTAAACGGTATTGTTGAACACTAAGGACTGCATGCTGTTAAAAACAGTGTCAAAAGGTCATTAAACGGTCGTTTTTGCGAAACAAAGTTAAGTGAAAAACAAGTTGTTATGTATACCTTTGTAGCAAACGACTTTTTTATATAGTGTCTAATATAACAGTTAAGGCTTTCTAGGAAAATTTATGTTTAAATACTGAACTTGAACGACAATATCAAGGTTAAAGCAAGATATAAAATTGAAAGTATTTTTCCGTTCTCTTTTTCCATGTTTTTTTGTAATTATTTGACAATATTGATGCAAAAAGAA
>QLIY01001174.1:14785-49618 GCA_003260075.1 Phallusia mammillata | reverse complement strand
AGTTTCACATGTGGTTGCATGGAAATGTTTTCATGCCCAGCAGACATGATTGGAGGTGGACCCGGTTATTGTCAATGTGATGGAACATGGAATATTACAACACCATTTTGCACAGGTACATTACATAGCTTTTCAAACAAAACTAATATTATGCAAACTTTTTGTTTAATGATAACACCAATAATGGAAGGGTTTATTGATTTCCACCAAAGTTGCCATTGCAATGTTTTTTGAAAAATAGATACAGAAGGAAAAGGTGATTTAAATGAAGCATTAAAAACAGACCATTTTTTCTTGTGATGAATTTTCAACAAAAGTTGTAATGTTTTGTTCAAAAACATATTGAATTGCTGATACAAAAACTTTGAAGTATGAACTTCGAAGTTTTTAAACAACATACATCCTGGTATTGGCATTTGTTTCACTTTCGTAGTATAAATGGCATTTTATGTTGTTATTGGCGGTGTTGTACAGGATATTGTAATCTGAGCCTGATTTCGTCACATATATTGCCACCTAGTTTTTTGGTTGGTATTTCGCTGACTGGTGCAGTGCTTTCTATTCCCTACTGTAAGGGTTATGTTGGTATTGTAAATGCAACCTGTGAAAATTCTGGTAATTGGACATTATCCAACTGTTCAGGTGAATTTTATTGTACAACATTGTTAAATTTGATGTTTTCTATACTATTAAGGGTGTTAATCTGTTTAGATATAAGTGAGGTCTTTCTAACCGAGCGGGGGGGGGGGTTGTACAGCATTGTTAAATTTGTTGCTTTCTTTACTAATAGGGGGGGTGAATCTGTTTAGATATAAGTGAGGTCTTTCCACTGAGCGATACCCATGTGGGGAGCTGTTTTAACATAAGTAACAACATCATAAGCCGGTTTAACCTGATTGAAACGATTTCCGAAGTACAATGTTGTGTCAATTTAACATCACCATCATCAGTTCACTGTTCACTAAACGGGACATCAACCCACAAATTGGTTTGCCCAGGTACTTTAAGTAACTATAGTGACTACAGAAAGATATTTTTAATTGGCATGTATCCTTGTTTGTGTCACTATAATTTTGCAATGTGGAGTACAATACTGGTGATTCACATAAACTTAAAGTCACTCAGTTGTTTTTATAACGTAATTCTAAAATTATTATGTTGTGCCAAATTCAAGGGAATTTAATAAAATTGCTTAAAGGTTTTTGCTAGAAAACACTACTCCAGCTGACGTAATGCATTTCTTTGCAATGATTAGTTCTATTGGCCTTGCACACACTACAAACATGGTTGGTGCTGTAGTGCCATCCTTTAGTAATGCAGGTACATTTAAATCAAACAATTTTTTTGTTTACACTTATTGTTTCCCTTTTTTAGTAAAAAATTCTTCCAATTTCAGTACAATTATGACATGCTGTTTTTTAGGGTTGGAGTAAATATTGTTGTAGGTGGCAATGTGGTTGTAAGGTGGTCTAAATGCATTTGTTAAAAAATATTTTTTTGTTTACACTGATGTTCTGTGCTTTGCTTGATTTTGTTGCAAAAATTGTTTACTATGCCAGAAAAGCAATTTAAGAATGAATTTTATTAAATAACAAACACATAATTTTATGTAACAAAGTGTATGGTGACACATATTTTTCTAATCTCCCGAAAACACTAACAGTTGTACAATTGTTAGCATGTAAAACTCTCTTATTTTTCAGTTATAACAACAACAGATATGACCACCAGTAGTGGAAACACAGGTATGGGACACTCTCTTGTAGTTATTTCAAATTGTTGAATTTTGTTTTGTGGTAAACATTGCTTTAAAATTTTAACAATAATGCTTGCTTTATTCTTTGCTGTATTATAGCTTTTGTAACATAAACATATTTTTTATTTGGTGGTCTCTGATTGTTGTGGTTAGTTGTTTTGCATTGCATACAACACGACACTG
The DNA here is from genome assembly GCA_003260075.1 of Phallusia mammillata. Classification (NCBI taxonomy): domain Eukaryota; kingdom Metazoa; phylum Chordata; class Ascidiacea; order Phlebobranchia; family Ascidiidae; genus Phallusia; species Phallusia mammillata. The sequence continues at coordinate 47,679 of QLIY01001174.1, read as the reverse complement.
TTTTGCAATTTCTTTTTTTCTGTACTTTTTAGCTGCTGGGGTTTTGTGGAACAATATTTTGATCATGTCGATATCACTCCATATGGAAGGCTTTTTGTATGACGTGATTAACATATTGTGTAACATAAAGTTCATTTTTTAAAGTTGTTTGGCATAAACTCGAGATGGCTACCACACATTTATGTGGTTTCTGGAATGCTGCTGATTTTTAATAAATAAGTTGTGTGCAAAATGTTTATTGACTCATATCTTTATGTTTTGTTAGCAACCACTGTTTATGCTGGTAAAGCTTATATGCTTTAGGTTTTTGTATTTTGTTTATTTTATTCCATTCTCTGCTTTTATTCTATATCTTTTTATCATTAGAAATCTCTTTTAAAATATTATGGTTAAGAGTCATAACTTTTTTTGGACACAAATGCAGTAATGATTTTGCAGACAGCATGGGGTTATTGTTTGCAATACTGTTTTTAATATGCTTTGCTCAGTTTTTAGTTCATTTTCTTGTTGTGGAGACATTCTCTATTGCCCAGCTTCAAAGCTGTTGTTTTGTCAATCATGCTGTTCTGAACTTAGCTTTTTAGCTTTTTTATTATTTATGGCAAATTAAAAGACAACACAAAACTTACCCAGTCATGAACAACACTGATCGGACTATTTTGTTGCCAACTTCGCGTGTATAAACTACGTGCCCGAGGCTAAAAAATAGGTACAATAAATCACACGTGGCTTTGGCATTTTGAGAAAGAGCAATTTATCTAAACATACACCAGCAGGCTGGTTTTCGTCCTGTTTTAGGTAGCTTAGAAATGACACTGGGGGCAAAAAAACGAAAATTTCCTACCAGGTTAAAAAAATTGGGGTTTTACCCATCATATCTTTCAAAATTATTCTACAATTTGTGTTTTCGAAATGTCGTAAAAAAGATAACATTTATTGTAACTAACCCATTTGTTACTTCAAAAAGTGAAACGAAAATTTAACGTAGGGTATTTTCCGCAGTTGTAAGTTTCGGTAATTCCCCACCTATAAATCATATTCAATTTTTTATCATGGAAGTGCCTGTATTCAAGCGAAACCTAAACATAAATTTAAGGCAAATTGAAAAAAAAGGCACAAACCGAAATATTATTTTACAGATTTTTTTTTAAATTGTTTGGGGTTGTCAATAATATAGCCACCACTAAACTCGTTATGCGCATGCGCAAACTTGTAGTAGCAGAAAGCACAATTAAAACTGATTTTATTGTGCGGGGGAGTTAAGCTGTTTAAACTTAACCTGCGTTTTTACAGCTAGTTATATTTCACTCCACATTATTTGTGATCATACAAATAAAACGAGGAAAAAGCAAAATGGCGAAGACTGTTTTGGGTGTAGGCTAGCGGGTTTTGTTTATAATTCAAACATATTTGGTATCACTTTTCTGTTAAATTTGCTTTGAAATTTAAATACAAATGACCTTTAATTACCAATACAGTCCTGCAATCTGCCAAGCACTAACAACAACGTTTTTTTATGCAAACATTTAATGGCGCGTAAGTTTAAGTTGTGTAAGAGAATTATTTGGTATTTCAAGTTTGGTATTTCAAGACAGATGTTCAGTTCCACAACAATTTGTGTAAATTTGCCATGCTTGACATTAGTATACGACATACTTTTGCTAAAAACAAAAATGTGACATGTGATTGTCGGTTTGTGTTTAGGTGTTGTACCTAATACAGAGGGATCTGCTAAAAATAAACTGAAATATAAAACCAAGTTGGCACAGTTAAAATCAGTCTAAAAAATAGCAACAATAAACGATGCGAGAGAGGCAGGTGCCACATTTTTCACAGAATGTTCGCGGAACCCGGTACAAAGACGTGCTGGTCTAAGGCAAATGTTTGTTTTACATGACTAAAAGCAGTTTTAATTTTTGAGATGATTTACAAAAGGAGAATGAAATGTACAAATTGTCATCGGCCATGAGGAAGTAGTGTTTTGGGGGGGGGGTTTGTTTTACATGACTAAAAGCAGTTTCAATTTTTGAGATGATTTACAAAACGAGAATGAAATGTACAAATTGTCATCGGCCATGAGGAAGTAGTGTTTTGATAAAAACTGATTTTGTAACAAAATCACTTAAAATGTTTGCGATATAGTCGAGGGGGGGGGGGCAACGAAAAACCACCAACGAACATTGCAGAAAATACGTTTATTATCTTGCGACTAAAATGAGTTTTTTGGCAATAAAATTACCTTCTTTGTATGACTTTACGATATCAATTAGACTGCTAAACGACATTTAAGTTTGTGAATAAATTAAAGTAGAATTTTAAAATTTAAAAGTATATTTTTTTCCATGATATAGGCGGAAGAGAAGAAGTTTCGTCTTCAAAAAGCACAATTAGCAAGGTTAGGTAAAATTTGAAGAGGATGAAAAAATAAATGTGAGGTTTAAACAGAACACATTTAAAGATTGTTTTGAGATTTCCCTTTTGATCAAAAATTATTTTATAGTTTCAGAATAAGAAAAATAAAATTGAGAATCGTGTTTGGAAATGCCAGGAAGTTTTTGCCCTTATTCTTTTAATGAGTGGTTACACTTCCAGGATGATTATTGTAAGTAGAATACACTCAAGTACGTCAAGTTTTATTTTTATTTTGTATTAATTTAAGACAATTTAACTACAAGACAATCAAAACTGAAAACACTAATAAACGTGTATTCAAAAGCAAAATTTACCTAAGTTCATATTTAGTCACTTCGGATTGAAGTATCGTAATAAAATACTGTGTGTAAAAATTTTATTTTCTATCTTTAAATAAGTATGTAACTAAATATGTTTGAATGCAACTTTTGGGTATACTTAACACACAGCAAAATTATTATTTTTACGATACGCCAGTTTAAAGCCTGTGATTTTTAGGTTACATTGTTTATGATTTTTATTTCAACAGGTAAATATAACCTTGCTAAATTAAAGTGGGGGGGGGGACTAATAAACGTGTATTGAAAAGTTCATGTTTAGTCACTTTGAATTGAAGTATCGTGATAAAATCATACTGTGTGTAAAAAGTGTTAATTTTCTGTCTTTAAACAAGTATGTAACTAAATATGCTTAAATGCGATCCTTGTGTATACTTATCACATAGCAAATTTATTATTTTTACGATATGCCAATTTAAAGCCTGTGATTTTTAGGTTGCATTGTTTATGATTTTTATTTCAACAGGTAAAAAAACATTGCTAAATTCGTTAAACGTTTATTTCTAAGAATATGATTTGGTCTAGCCCAGGTGTGGCCAACACGTCGATCGCGATCGACTGGTCGATCGTCTGCTTTTGACTGGTCGATCGCACTTCTCCATTACTAATCAAAAGCTTATTAATTGAAAGACAAATTAAATAGTATAAAACAGCCATTGTGACATTTTCACACAACATACAAATGTACAATGAGACAATAAATATGTTAATGCCACTTTCTTTGTTGTGTAACAATTGCGATTTCGGCACCGAATTATGTCGTAACAACTACATTGTTTGTCGTCACAACTAGAGTGTTTGCGTTAACGATTAATTGGGGAGGTTTAGAGATTTCCACTGACTACATTTATGAAAAATATGTATAAGTTATATGCAACGTTTTATTGTTGTAAGAACTTGGTGATGCTTGACAATAAAACTCACGACTATAAATAAGTTTTAACTTTCAAACAGAACTCATGCTGAAATTTGCGTTATTGATTTGTGTTAGTGGTAGCCTAAATTACTACTGATAAGTAGATCGTATACAATTGAAAAAAATTTAATTTCGTCGATCTTAACGACTAACAAGTCGGCCACCCCTGGTCTAGCCTATATTACAAAATTGCCAAGGTGTCTTTTTGTATTGTAAGTTTTTGGTGTAAAAATATATTTTCATGTTTTGGGGTAGAAGCACTTCCAAAAATCAATGCGACTGAAATAGTTTTTTTCCAGGTGTATCACACAGCGCAAAAAAAACACCTTTTTTTAGTCTGGCAAAAATAAGTCCGGAAATGATACTTGAAACGTATAATTGAATTTGAAAATGGTATATCAGTTAATATACAGTATAAGAATAGCTAATTATTCTAACACTAGGTGGAAACCAAGATCGTTTCGTAATTTTAATTACACACCTTTTTAAAAACAAGGATTGAACTTTGTCAAGTTACAAAATGTAAGTATCTCAAATTCAGTGGCCTCGGTATACATTTTTTTAATGTCAGAACGAAATTGTGTAGTATGTACGTGGATCAGTATAAATGCGCTGTAGTTGCACCGTTGTACATAAAACATATGTCACGAAAGGTGATAAAATTATTGCGTGCGAACTAACTAACAGTTTGTTCGAAACAATAACACGAAAATACGTAATGGGTTTTTATTTACCTTGGCCACTTAAGGCATAAAAGCATTTACCCCCATTTTCGTGTATGACACCAAACACATTAGTTTTCACTTTTTTGCAAATATGCGATTTGTGCAAAATAACTGTAAAGAGTGGTGAACAATTATTTGTTACAATGTAAGCTTTAGCTTAGGGACAGTTTTGTGGCCCATGCAATTGAGGTTAAATAAATTCCTATTGGGTCCCATTAACGTAGGGGTGTACAAACTGCGGGCGAAAATGGATTGCAATATCCGTTTGTAAGATTTATGGCTTTTGAAATTACCTTTACCTGGTTTTGCGTGGAGAGAAAAGTATACGACGGACCGAATAGACCAAGGGTTGGCAAACCCGAGCTACGAAGGTGTATTTCAAGACACGCCAAACGATTTGAGTGTTCACGGTCAAGTATGTTTCGATATGTAGTGAACTTTTTGACATCGTAGTCCAGCCTAGACGATTTTTTTAGCTTTTTGTGTTTGATATTTAATCTAGCTGGCACCAATCATTATTGTTGCAAAAAAATCCTGCCACATCGGTTCATTACCATTTAAAAGTTGACTGGCATGTAGCGTTTAAAAGATTGCAAACCGCTGGTTACATATACTAGTTTGACATGTAGGCTTATTGTAGCCTATACCGACAACGCCAAATGAACAGTCGACGCATAATAACATAACTGAAGACATCATAAACAGATTGAATGTATTGGCAAATATTACAGTTAAATTTGTTGATAAAGTTAGGCACCAACCTGTACTTACATGAGTACAAGTAGTTATGATAACATGATTGTATATTTCGCCAATTTTACAAACAGCAAACACAAATCAGATGCGACGGTCGGCAAAATAATCACCTGTGATGCGGCCGTATATTAAGCACCCCTGCTTTAACGTAATATAAAAGCTAGTGCCATGCATATTGCTAATAATAAAGAAAATCTCACAAAAAAGTCTTGAATCGGTCTGAGGTGTCGAACGGGCACAAAATGTATTGAATTATAAAATGTTGTTTGTTGTGATAACGGTCAATTCCCCACTTTTTTCCAAACACACCAAAAAAGATATTTTGTTCGGGACGCTACTCGCAACAGGCGCAAAGGGAGCCACTAGACGTTTTCGTTTATCGGGTGCAAAACAAAGTATTGTGTCAAAATATTTTCACAATAACTACAAACAGAGCTTCAAACAATAGACTGCAACTATGAATATATCACGTGGGCCTGTTGTGCAAACTTTGGCTTTCCTGTGCGTTGGATAACGCAAACAGTTTATAGAGCTATTTTCGGTGTTTGGGAAATGACAGACGGACGTAACCTAAACTGTTGCAAATCTCTGCGTCTAAATTTGTTACGCGTTGAAAAATATTATTGAAGCTTGTTATAAAGCAATAATATAAAACAACGCAAGTTCAAATCCACATTATCTATGGTGTATTAATGAGAGATCTTAGAATGGCATTTCCCACTTAATTTTTAGGTTAAATAATTTGTGACCACAGTAGTTTTTTAAGTCTTTTTTTGAATGATTTTTCATTTTTGCTTTCGCTGATGTTTCATGAGACCTTAACTAAATAACCTTACTTGCGCATAGATGACCACTGCGGAATGTGTATTATAAAATTTTTTACTTGCTTTTTTATTTAGTAATCAGTCCCTTTTATGTGTTTGTAATGTATAATAGGAAAAAGGCGCATAAAAACTAATGCGGATTTTTTGGCCATCTTTCTGTACAACTCAGTCATATCTGTTCGCAATTAACTTTAAGCGGTAAACACAAAGACAAAGCTTGCTTTTTATGTTTTATTCCTGAAAAATCATAACATTTCACAAAGATTTTTAAAACGCAATGACGTAAAAACACTCACTGGTAAACAGGCGTCACTTGATTAAAATATTTGAATCATTTTAAAAGCAAAGAGTATTTTCAAATGCAATCTAAACAGAAAGAATGTAACGCACAATTACAAACATTACTGCAAAAAGTAAGAGTAATAGACATAGTAAGAGCATTTAACATTATGGGTCACACACATTCTCTTTAAACAATTGAGATTTAACACTAAACATTGTCACCATTCAACGTCAATCAACAGCGTTCCCTATACGATAAAACCATCGAGTAACAGGAAACACGTCACACATTAATTGCTTTGCAGGACTTATCAATACAATAACGCATTATTGTTTGACAGGTTAGCATCAAAACTGGGTGCCTAGTACAACATTTAAATAATTTCTCCTCAGCAAACACTACATTTTGTTAGTTTGTTATAATTTAACTGAACAAAGTATTTTGCCTAACCAGCAAATTACATTACGATTTACAACAACAGTAAATACGAACATACGCCATAATGGAAAAACAAAATCTTGTTCCTTTATTTTTGTACATACGCAATACAAAAATTGATATTATTGTACATGATATTAAAAATATTAGCAAACACAGGTGAGTTTAAATTATTGTAATGTAGTTTATTGAAACGACATACTTTCAAGTATATGTTGAAAATGTTTTAAGCTGTTTGATTATTTTTGTTTCTCCACATTTGTATTTTATACATCCTCAAAAAAAGAAAAAAGTCAGGATTTCAAACATTTACACAACAGATGCTTATCTGCAATTATATGGTGCAAAAAGTATAGCACTGTAAAACAATCCTGCAATAATTTTTTGGAACACCATACTGTTTATACCCAGTAAATTTATATAGATTTTTAGTCACTCATCCTCCTGTTTTTCCTTTCCGTGTAGGTCAAGCTCATTATATGGATCTTCATTCATGTCTACGAAATCAAAATTAAATACATTTTTGCCATTTTTGTTTCAGGGTTTGTCCATTTCATCTAATTTAAAATATTCTGTAAGTTGACATTTTACATGTGTTACTATATGGCAGCTTTTTTAATGTAAGTCATTCAGCTTTTGGCAATAATTGATTAGTTGTAAATGTGATCAACTTACAAAATGAAAAAAAATTGCATATCAAAGATATACTAAAGTTACCAGGATCTGGTGGAGGTTCAGCCGGTGGTTCTTTCTTTTTCTTAGGTTTATTGACTATAGTGTAGACTGCACCTTTGCTAGATTCTCCATGTTTGTTATCTAGTACAAAACAAATACATTATGGTCCAATTTTTCTATAAAACCCATTACAAAGTATGTTGTTGGTGCAAATAAAATTTTTACCCAAAATTTGATATTTTGTTGTTTGAATTAGTAAAGTTGAAAGTTGAAAGTTTAGTAAAGTTGAATTTATTTTATTTTTAATTTTTTGCAGAAGTAGTCAAGTTGAAGTTGGCCAATGACAAGCTATTGGAGGGGGGGGGGATCCAGTTTTTCAATAAAACCCATTACAAAGTATGTTGTTGGCGCAAATAAAAAGTTGTACCCAAAATTTGATATTTTGTTGTTTGAAAAGTTTGAAATGAATTTAATTTGTTTTTGTTAAATGTTTTGATACCCAACTAAATCATAAACCTGATGCTCTCTTTTTGTTTTCCTTTTTAAGTTCTGCATAAGCATCACTCATACTTCCACCTGCTTCTGATGTGGAGTACAAAATATTGTCCTTCATTTCTTTTCTTAGTCCTGTTAGTACAAATATATGGTAAAGAATTATGCAATGGATTTCAAAAAGATATTTGAATACCTTGTTTATTTCTTTTGTTTTTCTGTGTCTTGTCAACTGTTGCATATGCTTCCTCTGGAGAATCAGGGTTTTCCAGGGTGCGTACATATGCCACATTAACTTGACTTTCCTTTTCACCTAATCCTGAAAGTGTATTAAAAGGCTGTTGTAAAACAAATGAAATGCTACGCCACATAAAAAAACACAGTACCTGATTTTGCTATCTTTCCCTTGTTTTTCTTTGTCTTGTCAACTGCTGCATATGCTTCCTCTGGGGTATTAGGTTTTTCTGGGGTGGGAACATATGTCACATTCACTTTTGTTTCCTTTTTGGCTTTTTCTATAAAACAAATTTAAAAATAAACACATAGAACTAGAAGAGTGGCTTGGCATATTTTAGCACATACACTATAACCTATTTTCAAATGTTAATACATTTCCTACATTTTTTATATTGGGTCTCGTATTAGCCACTGTCCATAGTGAAACACAACAATCAACATCTACAAATGTCAAATTCTACAAGCTATCTAAGTTTCTAAGTTTCATGTAAACGCTGTTTTAAAAAGTTCATCCACTTTAGGAGGCTTGAGGAGTTAGTGGGATAACTAAAAGGGTTCTACACTCTAACATTTAAAATATGAAACGACAATGACCCAATCAAGAGTCCTATCAAATTTTGTCCCAATCTGCCTATGTTTAAAGTTTTGATCACTACAGGTGTTTTAAGCAACAACTGTTAAAGCTTCTGATATCATCAAGGGGGGGGGGGTCACATTATCTTTTATTTCCGTTTTACCTAACCCTGAAATTGCATTAAAAGGCTGTTGTAAAACAAATGAAATGCTATGCTGCATAAAAAAAAGTACCTGTTTTTGCTATCATTCCCTTGTTTTTCTTAGTCTTGTCAACTGCTGCATATGCTTCCTCTGGGGTATTAGGTTTTTCTGGGGTGGGAACATATGTCACATTCACTTTTGTTTCCTTTTTGGCTTTTTCTATAAAACAAATTTAAAAATAAACACATAGAACTAGAAGAGTGGCTTGGGGGGGGGGGTGCCTTTTTCTATAAAAAAATTACAAAAGGACCACAAAGAACTGGACTGGTGACTTAGCACATTTTTGCCATTGCACATACACTATAGCCTTTTTGGGGTCTCATATTAGCCACTGTCCTTTGTGAAACACAAAAATCAACATCTATGCATGGCAAATTCTACAAACTATCCAAATTCCATACAATGTAAACACTGTTTAAAAAACTCATCCAATTTTGTCAGCTAGTGGAGTAAATATTGGGGCTACAGGATTGAACACAACAATAGCTATTATAAATGGCAAATTTTACAAGTTCTCCAAATTTTATTTCATGTGAAACAAACATTTAAAATATAAAAGCACAATGACCCAATCAAGAGTCCTATAAATTTTTGTACCATCCGTCAATGTTTAAAATTTTGACCACTAGAGGTGTTTTAAGCTGCTACAGCTTCTGATGTCATAAGGGCTGTTAACACTCCATTAACTGCCAAAAATAAATTAAGTAATATGAAAATGTGTTCCCTTTAAGAGAAAATATTTTGGTTGTTTTAAAACCTTTTTTGATTTTTTTTTTCTTGTGTACAACAGCATAAGTTTCTGCAGCAACTTCAGAAGGTTCAGCTAGAAGAATAAAAATATTTTTTTAATAAACAAAGTGTCTGTATACTAAATAATTTGAAAAAAATCATTTTACCTTTTTCCACTGCACTGTAGGCATCTTCTATAGCATCAGGCATAGTTGTGGACTGGTAGGCAACATTTACTTTCATTTCTTTGTTTGTTTTTTTATTTACTACAGCATATGTAGTTTCATTTTCTCCACCACCAGGTAAGGTCCCATAAAGCGGATTTTGTACCATCTCTGATTCTGAAAAATGTCAAAAGCTTTTTAGACAAAATTCGTTTTAATGTTTGATAGGAGGCTTACCTTTCAAATTTCTCCAATACTTTCTGACAAAAATTAAAACAATCACAACACTTATCACAACAAACAGAGCAACAGATGTGCCTATTACTAAGTTTTTTGGGAAATTTGGATATGGACTCTCGGAAGCAGTATTACAAGCAGAGTTGTCTTCACAAATATTGAATTTAATATTCTGCTTCTTATTACTGCCATATAGTACTTGTAAAATGTATTCTCCTTTTTCAAACATCTAACAAATAAGAACAAAAATGTAAATGTTGTATAAAAGATAATTATAGCAATAAAACCAAAAAAGTGTGGTGTAATAATGTTAAAGAGAAGGCATTAATTTAAAAAAATTACACAAACAATAAATTCCTTTTTATACTCACACTAATATTGACTGTGGGGGGGGGGTGTTCACACCCTATTAACTGCCAAAAATCAATTAAGTAAAATCCTCTTCAGGGAAAGAGGACCCTTAACTATTTTGTTTGTTTCAAAACCTTTTTTAAATTTCTTTTTCTTGTTTACAACAGCATAAGTTTCTGCAGCAACTTCAGAAGAAGGTCCAACTAGAAAAATTAAAATATTGTGTCTATCTACTAAGTAATTTTAAAAAAATTCATTTTACCTTTTTCCACTGCACTATAGGCATCTTCTATAGCATCAGGCATAGTTGTGGTTGACTGGTAGGCAACATTTACTTTCATTACTTTGTTTTTGTTTTTATTTACTACAGCATATGTGGTTTCATTTTTTCCACCACCAGGTAAGGTCCCATAAAGCGGATTTTGTACCACCTCTTTGTCAACTGATTCTGAAAAATGTCAAAAGCTGAAAATTCACCAAGAATCACAAACATTTTTGTCCATGATTTTGTTTTTTAAGCAAAATTTGTTTTAATGTTTGATAGGAGGCTTACCTTTCAAATTTCTCCAATATTTTCTGACAAAAATTAAAACAATCACAACACTTATCACAACAAACACAGCAACAGATGTGCCTATTACTAAGTTTTTTGGGAAATTTGGATTTGGACTTTGGGAAGCAGTATTACAAGCAAGGTTGTCTTCACAAATATTGAATTTAATACTCTGCTTCATATTACTTCCATATAGTACTTGTAAAATGTATTCTCCTTTTTCAAACATCTAACAAATAAGAACAAAAATGTAAATGTTGTATAAAAGATAATTATAGCAATAAACCAAAAAAGTTTGGTGTAATAATTTTAAGGGGAAGGCATTCATTTTTAAAAAAAATTCACAAACAATAAATTCCTTTTTATACTCACACTAATATTGACTGTGTAATTGGATACTTCAGCACCCATCCAAGTTAGTTTTGTTTCATTGTTACCTAAACATAGCTTTTGACATGTGAAGAATTTTTCTTGAACTACAAACATCTGCTAATTCATTACCTAATGAAAATAGAGTAAGGTTGGTGAAGGGTGGGTTGGAATACACCGTAGCATTGCAAGATATGCAGGTTTCAGTATTATTTATGTATGGTTGATCTAAAATAATGCAAAGTTATCATAGCAGGCACAGAGTTTTGTTGACATTTTTTTGTTTACATTCACTACAGTAGTGGATATACTAGTGAATATCAATTAACTCTAATTTATTAAACTTTAAACATTGCATAAAACACTGTTAAAGAATAGAACAGTTGGGTAAATTTCAATTTACAGAAGTTTAGGTGTTTGCGATTGCAAAGTCTTGAACTCCTCAAGAATTTCTAAAAAAAAGGATTCCTAAAAACCAAAAAGAATTCCTAAAAACCAAAAGTTTGTTAGAGCTCTTTTGTTAGAAGTTGAAGCTCAAAGCAAAGCAAATGCCAATATTATTGAAAAGCTCCTATTTTGTTCTTATTATACTATTTTTTTGTGCGACCATGATAATGCTTAACAATTGCCATGTTGGACAAACATTTTACTTACTCATTTCTGGGATTGATATAATTTGGACTGTTTTGTTAGTGCTTCCAATGTCATTTGAAACAACACAGGTTAAGTTGGTTGTAAAATTGGTGATGGTTGTTAAGCTACAGTTTAAAGGTGTTAAGGAGTGATTCATATTGGACGACATCCAGCTGCATTTAGCTGGTGAGTTAGAATCAAAATTGCAAGATATATTAAGCCTTTTATTTGTTGAAACAATAAAAGTGTCACTGATTTTCATAAATTTGTCTCCAACAGTAAAGTATAAAGTTTGGGGAGTATCTATAAAACAGTAGTTCGAATATGTTATTGTTAACACCTTATATTTTATAAAACGTTAATGAAAAAAACTTACACACAACTTTGAGTATCTTTGCATTTGAAAATATCTGTCCATTTGACAAATTTAATACACATGGTTGCACTGAAAAAGTGGCTGCAACAGTCTGCAACAAATGTTTATAAGCAGTAAGAGTCATTGACTAAAGCAGGGGTGGGAAACCTTTTTGTTCATAAAGGCCCCTCAATGTTTTATCTACACTTGGGGGGGGGGTTCTACCTTTACTACAACATTCAGGATTTATTCGCTTGTTTACACATATAAATGATTGGGCAGCTTGTCGCATCACAGATAAGTTTTAGACATTGATTGTGCGCAAATGATTTCTTTCTTTGTTACACAAGTAAGACTGTAGAGCTTTGAGCTTTAGGTAGTCCCAAAGTAATTTCTTTGTGAACCACTATGGGACCATTGGCTGTAGTGTGAACACCGCTGCCCTATAACTTATTAGTAATGGAAGACAATTTAAAATCTCCAATAAAATACAGCCATGTTTATTTTTCTTGGACTGGTGCATGCAATGTCAAGATCCTAAAATGTCAGTTTCTCAACGCCTAGAGCTTATTGTGACTTACTGGCATAGCATGATCAAAATGCAAATAATCTAAAAAGATCTACAAATTATGAAAGCAATTATTTTCTACACATCACAAAGTACAAAAGCACGAACTGTATTATAAAGCAACTATTTTTGCTTAAACATAAGAAAAACATACTTTGTTATTTAGACTGCTATGTCAGAGAGTACCATTGGTATGAAAATAAGTTGCTCAGAAATAAAGGTATTTTATTAAATTGATGTGCCACATATACATGTTGAATCAAGACAAAAAGTATTTCATCACGGGGGGGGGGAAAAAGCTCCTATTTTGTTTCTTATTATACTAATTTTTTGCTTAACAATTGCCATGTATGTCACATCTGTATTTAAATGAAAAATAATTTTGAAATATGTTTCAATATTTTTGTATAAGTTTGGGGAGTATCTATAAAACAGTAGTTTGAATATGTTATTGTTAACACCTTATATTTTATAAAACTTTAATGAAAAAAACTTACACAGAACTTTGAGTATCTTTGCATTTGAAAATATCTGTCCATTTGACAAATTTAATACACATGTAACATGTTGTCCATTGTGGTGAGGTTGCACTAAAAAAGTGGCTGCAACAGTCTGCAACAAATGTTTATAACCAGTAAGAGTCATTGACTAAAGCAGGGGTGGGGAACCTTTTTGTTCATAAAGGCCACTCAACGTTTTATCTACCCTTGTGTAGGCCACATGGACTATTTCCCAGGTCTAGGATAGTGGTGTTTAACATTTTGATTTACGGAAAGGTTGTTGCATATTTTTTCTTGAACAATGGAGGGAATTACTGTCCAAGCTGGACAAAGGTAAATAAAATTTCCACTACATTTCAACCTTTACTACAACATTCAGGATTTATTCGCTTGTTTACGCATATAAATGATTGGGCAGCTTGTTGCATCACAGATAAGTTTTAGACATTGATTGTGCGCAAATAATTTCTTTCTTTGTTACACAAGTAAGACTGTAGAGCTTTGAGCTTTAGGTAGTCCCAAAGGAATTTATTTGTGAACCACGATGGGACCATTGGCTCCAGTGTGAACACCACTGCCCTAGAACTTATTAGTAATGTGAGACAAATCAAAATCTCCAAAAAAATACAGCTATGTTTATTTTTCTTGGACTGGTGCACGCAATATCAAGATCCTAAAATGTCAGTTTCCCCATGCCTAGAGCTTATTGTGACTTACATGTTGAATCAAGACAAAAAGTATTTCATCACATGAAATTTTCTCTGATTTTTTAGTTTGTGTTATTGACACCGCCTAATAGATGTTGGGAAGAGTAAAGTGCACACCACTGCACCAAGACTGGAAACCGTAATGGGAAGAAAGAAAAACAAAAATATAAAATGAAAAGTAAATATACTTTAGAACTTTATAGCAGAAAATATTTTGTCTGCTGTAATAATTAATTTTTTAACAAACCTAGAGGTAACTTGCTGTGGTTTTCATTGAATTGTAAAAGCATAGCTAAAGAGTGATTAGTTCAACATCACTTCAGCAAATGGTATTTACTTACCATGTAATCAGAGTTGTTTGAAATTTCATATGTGTTTATTATGCTAGCACCAACTTGTAGTGTAATGTTTTTTGCTCCATGAAAAAGGTTTTCATGAACAGAACATGTAAAATTTGCAACTTCCTCAAATTTTAAATTGAAATCTGTATTTCCTGCGACTTTAACTGCAAATACATGTGATTATTGCCGAAACATAAAGTGAAAAATTTGTGTTCAAACACAGAAGCAGGTAAATCCAACTTGTAATGATAGTTTTGTAAGTACTTGATCAAAATGGTAAAAAAGTTTAGCCTAAATTGTTGTGTTGAAAATTGTTAATTAAGCAGGCTTACATCTGGGTTAAAAACTGATGGTGGAATTAACTAACCAAAACATATATAAAGATCATAGTCAAAATCACCATACTGCAAGTTTAGTGCACAGCTTCCAGATCTTTTTTTGTGTGAGATCAAATAGGTAAGTATGAAACTGCCTTGTGTATGCAAGTATATAATGCTTATTAAAACAGTCAACAGACAATTGTGAAATATAAATTTAAAATTAACAAAATAAAATACCATGTAAAATTACATTTTTTGTAGTTTACGAATATCTGTTAACACATTAGTTCATTCTTACCATGTACACATTGTAGACCGTTTTGTCCCTCCCATTGTGCATTTTCCTGACAATAGGTTAAGTTTGACATCCGTTTAGTACCATTGTGGTAAACCAATGATCCTTCATTTAAACATGAATAAACTCCAGACTGATTAAAACTCCCTTTCGAATCATTGGTTTGTGAGATGATGTTTAAAGGCATGATCAAAGAACAATCTAGACAAAACACCAAAATTAACAGCAACATAAGTCAATTTTGGAAACATATTTCGTGCTTATCAGGAGTATAGTTTGTGCTCTCTAGGTATTTTCAGAAAGCTTTTTAATTGGTTAAAGATTTAATAAAAAAGCACTATACATACAAAAAACAATTTAGGAAAATCTAAAACCGCTTTTTTAATAAATAAATCCACTTCTTGAAGAGCATTTTACAAAACAAGATTGGTCTTTACATGGCAAACATCATAGTTTTTTTTTGGAGTCTTTAACCAACAATATGTTATTTATTTTTTTCATTACAAGTCTGATAGTTATTCAATATAAATTTATTGTATAATATTTGTCCGGTTGGCATTTATAGAATCTTTGTTTAGAATAAATTTAACACTAACATTATGTGCTATTTGAGTATATTGCTGGAGATACACAAATTTTTAATTGCTGGAGATACACAAATTTTATATTGCTGGAGATACACAATATTTTATTTTGTGATTATTAACCTTTTCACTTACATTTAACAGCCAGCTCCACACTCTGTGAAAAGTCTGGAATATCAGGAGAAGTTAGATTTAAATAAATGTCATTAGTTGTTAGATTGTGAATGTAGAACGATGATTTTACTATATCTCCATCATCCAAATAACAGCTAAAATATATTTTAGTATTAACAAATGACATTACTGACAATAATGTACTACAAAATATTCGATATATCACAAAACGTGAGTACTTGAGGGCAATGTTTGGGAACCTCTAATTCAGTGGTGCTTAACCTTTTTTCATGTACCGAACCCCAACGAATTTCTGCAACCGTTCGTCGAACCCCTACATGGTTTTGCGACCCAAAAACATTATTAATTGTAACAAACGAACTGTGAGGCGAAACAGAAAAGGAAAGGTAATTGAAATTTGTTGACTCTTTTGTCGTGGCTTTCCATTGACAATAGAAACGATTCTGGGCTATCTTTCCGAAAGACCATCTTTGAGGTCACTTTTACATGCAAGTCTGCTTTTTTGTTTTCACGTCGACTCACACGGACAAGTTAGCCTCAAGGGCAAATTTAGCAATTTGCGGAAATTCCTCCATTAAAAAACACCAAATTGTGTAAAGATTTTTGGGTTGAACGTCTCCAGTTGTTATATCGAAGGCAAATGGTATCAATTCAGGATATTGATGTTGGTCAGCAGGGAAGTAAGAGCTCAGCAATTACTGGTTTCAGGTTCTCTAATTGGTTGTTTACATTATTGGTGCTAATCTTAAATTGAAAGTTGAAGTTGTAAGTTTCTATGCGTTTTAGCCACACTTTTTTGATGGGCAATTTTTTTGAAATGCACTTAGCATCCCACCTCCTTGCATTTGACAGTTAAAGTGATTTAGCTCACCAAATACGTCACCCAAAGAATCCAAGGAAAGAAGAAGGAAGCAATGCTTTTGAAACTAGGGCGTGTCGGTGGGGGGGGGGTGTCGGTGCAAGACACAATGTGAAAGTTATTTCAGGAAATTCAGTTTTTATGAAAACCCCTAAAACAGACTTGCAGCTTATCATAGCAGGAGCTCCCCCAGTGATCACATATGAAATCATACTCAACAAAAGATCATCATTCATTAAAAAGATATTTGTTAAATCAACTGCTTTGGAAGTTTTCTTGGGTGGTTTGCAAAAAAGAAACTCTTCTTTTACCTCGAACCCTTTCATGTAGCAAAAAATGTGAGGAGTTGGCATAAATTAACAACATCAGTTGTTTCGTCAAGATGTGCACTAAACTGTTGGACTCCTCCAAAACTTGGTTGGGAATGTCGTTTTCAATCCAGCTACTGCTATCGTCATTTGATAGTGGTAAAACCAAGTAAAATGGTGCTGGTCATTTGGAATGCTGCTAGCAAGTCTCTCGCCATTAGATATGCACCTTCATACGACACTGTATAAATTGGTTTATCCATTGAAACAAACCCATAAGAAGTAATGGTTCCATTTGGATTAAATCTGGCCCTCTTCTCTTTGCATTCATCTAGTTTGGGATTTTTATATTTCTCTGATCCATGTATTTTAGTGAAGTGTTCTCCAAACTTTGCTGGGAATTACATGACTTAGAGCAGGGGTGTCAAACTCTTGGGGTTCGGCGGCCACATTGCAGTTTGGAAATTATGCCGAGGCCGCATGTGATTTTTAAACTAGATCCTTATTTCACCAACATCCGCCAATTACCTTCTGGTTTTTGTTTTAATATTACAGATGTAAAGAAATGGGTTTATATCATCTATATACCATCTATTGACGCCTCAGAAGCCCAGAATAATTTCCAACTTGATGCACAAATTAGGCAGCACAGTGTGAAAAATCAGTTTTAAATGTTTATTACGTTATAATCTATATTGTGACGCTGATGAAACTTGTTTTTTTTTCGCATTGTTTACACACAATAGGCCCACAAACGACTGTCGCATATGGCTGCTAGGCTCTTTTCAGTAACACAAAAACAATTTATTATAATTAGATAAAAATCTGACAAAATACCACAATTGTTACTGAGTGTTTGTGGGCCGCATTAGAGGGCTTCGTGGGCCGCATGCAAAATTGTAGTCTAACAATTGTAGAAATTAAACTGTCTAATAATTTATTATCAGTAGTTACTGCCTTACAGTAAATTGCATTTAGGAAACTGAAGATGATTGTTTTGAACTGTCCGAAGGTATGGTATATATTATTTTTCTATGATCTTCGCCCATACTTGAAATGACTTTTTTCTACAAACGTTTGACTTAAAGTTATACTCTCGGGGGGGGGGGGGGGGGGGGGGGGGGGGGGGGGGGGGGGGGGGGGGGGGGGGGGGGGGGGTCATCCCAACCTGATGTTTGATTTTTTGTCACTAACTAAGGTTAAGCATCATTTCAATTGCATATTTTAAACATACTAATATAGCAACCATTTTACTTTATTTTTCACTCATTAGAACAAAATTCACAAAATACAAATAACAATAAAATGTAGTCAACTTTGCATAAAGCAAATCAAAATCTTTTGAATGTTTTGACAATTAAACGTTTTTGTAATATATTAAGATATATTGTAATCCACAATTAAGTGGCAGCTTATTTACTAACTCAACAATTTGATTTCTTATAAGCTTTTTAAGATAGCTCAAACAAAATGCATTACCAGTTACCATACAAGAAACCTGAATTAAAAAATAACAATAATTCAATTAAAAAGTAGTTTCGCATGTTTTGTTTTGCTCAGTTGAGTGCTGATTTCTGAAGTTTTTTTCACGTTTTTTTTAATTGGAGGTTTCTTTTTGAATAAAACCTAGTTTTAGATTTTTTTGTCATACCACTCACATAAAAAACTACACGACAACACAACATATTCTCAATTAAATTGTATTTAAGTATTATTTCACCTTTGCCAAAACTTGGTTGTATTGGTACATGATACTTCTGTTTTGTTGTTGATTTGTATTACAGCTGGATCACCCTCAAATAAAAATATACATTCATTTAAAATATGTCCTTCCAACTTATTAAAGGCTGTGTTAACATTTTTAGACACAAGTATCTTATAGTTGTAGCCTTCAAAAGTGCCACATATATTCTGTTTTGTTCATACCATATTTATTTTCAAGTTAAATAACAAGAAGTCTTGTGGTGGAGTTAGAAGATGAAAGCTAAAATGGCACTTTAGGTTTGATCCAACAGCCAAATGAAGTGGTTTGTTTGTACAATGTACTTTTGACTTTCCTGTAAATAAATTTCCAAAATATATTTTTTCACGACATTTTAGTATGTTTACAAGGTACAACCTACTAATATCAATAATGGTTCACAACAAGCATTATGAAATTTTTGAATGTTTTAAGCTATACTTATGTGAAAAAACAAGTAGAAAGACAAACAAACTCCCCAAAAAGCAATAATTAATATGTTTAAAGTTACAAAACAAGTTTGAGGTAAAAACAACTTTTTTACAGAAAGTGTCTGGTACAATCGACAATAATATTATAGTTGTTAGTTGCCAAATAAAACCTAATTTGCTTAAAATAGTTGACTTTAGCACTGGGTAAAACCAATACAATAGAACAATATGTAAATAAATGGTAAAAAGAATTAAACTCAAAAAAACTTCAGGCTCAAAACTCTTTTGTAACATTTGCTGTGCAATAAAACTTTTTTAAAACCAGTTGGTAAAATGATTGACAAACATTCTTTTCCAACTACTCGTCATCAAGTTTTTAACACTATGAACGCGTACAGATACGTTGGACCATATTTTTAGGAGCTAAGCGCCAGACTGGCTTAATGTAAGGAACAAGCAAGTTGACTGCTGTGTTTTAATACGTTTTCCAAATCAAAAACAATCTTCTTGTCTAAAAAATGCCTCATTTGTTTGTAATTTTGACTTCAATGTGTTGTATAGAAGGTTGGGCCTTATATCTTCAAAAAATCGTTCCACCTTTCAAACAAGATTTGATTGGCAGCAAAAAATACAATGTAATCTTTTTGCACCAGGAATTTACCCTTTTATTTAGCTACAAAAACATCGTTTGTTTTTTAACATTCAGTGTTTCACTTTTTGAAACCCAACACGATGGCATACAGATTTAATTTTCATACTTTATTACCACGTTTGCTACAGCATATGTAATACTTTCAACGGCCACGCTCAACATTTTTAATTCAGCTCACAAAAAATTAGGGAGAACGTCAATACATGGAAAGAAATAATTTCTTTGGCAAATTCTCTTACAATTCTTTTACCTGGTGTCCATAATCCAAAAATTGAAAGAAGAGCGATTCCAACAAAAATTCTCATACTCCAGTTTGCATAACACGTTTAAATCCTAAGCAATTTTGCGAAACATAAAATTTGTTTTGAAATTTTGTCATTTTATAACATTCATTTCTAATCTGTTTTCGATTTTTATGACAAACTTAAACAATACATTATTATTCAACAAGTCGATTTGATGCTAAACAAAATGGTATTAAAAAAAGGGAGGTCGACATTAATGAAAGAAGAACAACACCCTAAGTACATATTCTGGTTGAAACGCATTTCCGTCTCCTTAATTTCTTTATCAATATCGACTTAACAAAGTGTTGTTTCGTACGCGAATAGTTATCATTATCACTTGTTGACATTGATGATTCCGTGAGAAACTTAATTCATATTGCATTATTTATTTATTTATTAGTTTAAAAGCGTACCGCTTAAAATATAGTTAAATAACACAACTTGCGTTCCATCAATTTTGAGATGGGTGCCGTAACATTTTGATGTACTTTTAACTTGTTACTAGTTGCCGTTGGCTGAGAGACAGAGCTTATTAACTGAAAAACTTGTTAACAACCAAAGTGAGAAAAATAACTACTAATATTTATGCTTGTTGTTGTATTTAATTAAGTAATATGGGCAGAATTGTGCATTTATTGCTATTTGTTCTTTCATCAAGTAAAACAAAATTAATTATCTCAACGGTTTGACGCTTATATTATCTGTCGCGTTTTGATAAAGGGGGGGGGGGTATTTTTGCATTGCGATAGTGACAATTATGAGTTAAAACAATACAGACCAACAATGTAAAGCATCAAGCTTACGATTTTTCACTGCGTAAGGGAATTTGTTTGGTTTTCAACAAAAAAATAATACAGATTTAAAGCAACAAAACTTTAAAAAATGTGTTTTGATATTTTTTTTACGTTTGGTTTTTATCTATTGGTTCTGACTTTGATGGTACACTTTTAAAAAACATGCCTCAAATGATTCGATATGGAGCACAATTTTTTTTTGTTGAGTTTATTTTTTAATATGCCAGAAGTGCTTCGAGCCTAATCATTGTTATTTGTAAAAACTTTAAGAAAACTAAAAAACTAATCAAACGATAAAAATGAGGACAGATTGTCAATTTTTATGTTAAAAAAATAAATAAAAAAACTTTCTTGTTGTTATGTTAATGTTTTATTATGCTACATTTTGTTCATACTATAGTGATTGATGCGACACAAATGCAGTGTCATTACGCGGTCTAAACAAATGTGATTGTCCACACTTGCTTAAATACCTCGAATAACATAAATGGGCGAACGTATATACGAATTAGTCGGAAACATTGAAAATTGTGTCTGCTGACAAATGTGAAAACGTTTTACTTTTAACGGCGCGTGGTACGAGAGATTCAACCTGACGTTGTATTACTAAGTGGGTGTTTAAATGGGCATGAACCTGGCCGAAAGGTCCGGTATGCCTGACTCACATACAAACATAAAAAAACGCTGATCTGGATTCATCCTCGGGACCTGGTTAGAACCCTGTGAAAAATTACCTGGGGGGGGGGTTTACACAGGCACTTTCTTGGACTTTTACCCCAATAGAAAAGAGCTTTACGGGTAACTGCAACTTTGCTCATGCTCCAATTACAACTATAGAAGCTAGACAGATGTCTTCATATTTTGTGTCTGTATCGGACGTCGGACTTTAAATTCAAACATTTTATTCGTTTGCAATAATTTCATTTCCATTGTATCGGTCA
This sequence comes from Phallusia mammillata, assembly GCA_003260075.1. NCBI lineage: Eukaryota > Metazoa > Chordata > Ascidiacea > Phlebobranchia > Ascidiidae > Phallusia > Phallusia mammillata. The sequence goes on along the minus strand of QLIY01001174.1, from coordinate 25,952 downwards.
AATTGCCTCGCCTTTTCTGTGTACTTATTGACCCTTGTGGGTAGACAATTAAAACACTCCGAATGTCTGACTCTTTGATTAAATTATGAGCGCTGCGTAACTAAACCAATAAGACGCCAAACTGCCAAGTTTGTCACAACAGCGCCACATATGGCTGAACACGCAACACAAATGTCGCCACGTCACCGTCTATGACAACTAAGAACTCGATACTCGATACTATAATACTCTTTGATTTGGGTTAAAAAAACGTTTGACTTATATAGGGTCCAGGTCACGATATTATTATGAGTTGTAAACACATAGCCACGAAAAGGTCAATCAGGATCTAAACCGCAACAATCATTAATTTGATTATAGAGACATCAAATATAACACGGTTAGAAGCCGGTTAAAAGGTTGCTTCTCGTTAAGACGTAACGGAACGATACAAAATAGCCTTAAGACAGTTCATGACCGGTTCAGCAGAAGTAAGTAAACTTGTTTTGTTGGATTATAATATGAGCAAGTTTTTGCGTGTATTGACCGAGGCAATTGAAATGAAATTATTGCATACGAATAAAATGTTTGAATCTAAATAACAAACGTCCAAAGTCCGATACATCTACACAAAATCTTGACCGGCTATTAAACCTGTTTTTCTAACCACTACACCGGTCATGAACTGACTCAAGGCTATGATTGTATGGCTCCTTTACATGTTAACGCGAAGCAACATCTTAAAGGCTTCCAGTCAGATTATATTTGACGTTTCTATAAGCAATTTAACGAACAATTACGGTATAGAACTTAGTTAATCCTTTCAGGCGTACGTGTTTACAACTATGCTCTCATAATAATATGTGACCTGAGCGCTACATAAGTTAGCCTCTTTTTGACTTAAAATCAGTGCATCCGAGTTATACAGTGCATAGAGTTATACAGAGTTTTAGAGTTGATAGCTCACAGTTGATGCGTTGGCGTTGTGACATTTGTGTTGCGTGTTTAGCCGCAAGTGGCGCTGTTATAACATGCTTTATCGAAATAGAAACATCGAAAATTAACTGCATGCAGTTCGGCGTCATACAGGTTTAGTTAAGCTGCGTTTAGCTTGTTTAATCAAAGAGTCAGATATATGTTTTTTTTGTCCATCAAAATAGACAGGCCTTTTGGTATTAAACAGTGGCTAATTAGATTATCATTTTGTCTATTGGGTTAAGTTTATTCGCTTGGTGCAACGCTGCAACATTACAACACTCGAAAAATAAAGAGCACCAATGATGAGTAGATAGTTAACCTGGTGCTGTTACAGCACTATCATAAGATTTAAAAATTATTTCTCATTATTCATAAAGATGACACGTCTAAACTTTAACCATACTGACTGGCAACAAATAACAACACACAATTAAAATTTGCTTATGCGTAGCTACAGAATTATTAATATTATCAACACAAATACCTCATGGGTTTGTTGTGCAAACTTTAGACTTCCTGTGCCTTGCACAACACAGCGTTGCACACCGCAAATGGTTCTTGGAGCTATTTTTTGTGATTGGGATATGACACGCGGACGTAACCTACACTCTTGGAAGTCCTTGGCTGTTAATTTGTTCGCATCGGTATCAAATGATAACATAAAGATGAAAATAACGTTGTTAACGACATTAATATGTTTAGAAATATAAGCAAGACTATAAGCGTCAAGAGTATTAAACCGTCTCGTTGATGATTCAGCACCAAGTTCCCGCTGTCGTTCTTTTTTATGCAATGAAAGTTTGCCAAACAATCTCCAGTTTTTTCTAATGTATAGTTTTGTCGCTTTTCTGATACGGTTTTGATTCCTGGCGTGTTCATTCCGACTAAATTGGCCATAATTATAAACTCTTCATTTAAGATTATATATCCCACTAAGTTGCATTAAGATATTTACTGAAATGACTATACAGCACCACGAGGATATTTCATCATCTGACATTGTGCAGTTTTTGAAGTTATTCTGCGGTCGTGATGAGCTGAATGTATACTACAGAACGTTTACCATGTGAACTGCATTGTGGTTGATAGTGTATCGGAGTTTAGACTTTATGGATCGGACTTGGGACTTAAATTGAAACATTTTATTCGCATGCAATAATAGTGACGTACCCCGGTCAAATTACTTTGCCTTTTTTACTCGCAAAAGCTTGACTGTATTCTAATCCAACAAAACAATTTTACTAACCTCTGCTGAACCAGTCATGTCCTAAAGCTATTATTGCATCATCCCTACACGTGTTAACGAGTAGCAACGTCTTAAACGGCTTCTGGTCAGTCTACATTTGACGTTTTCAGTGATGGGGAGACTCGAGTCAGTGACGCGACTCGAGTCCGAGTCTTGACTTGGACTCGTCTTAGTAGAGACTCGATTCGGACCCGGACTCGTTATTTCACCAACAAATTTTGGCTTCAATTCAGTTGGCTTCAATCAAACAAAAGCAGCAACTTACTGTGCTATGCGAAGTTTTTTTTTTTGCTTAATTTTAACGTAACAAAGTCGCTGCGACATGCACAAGCTTTCTTACGCTGGCATTAAGCGTTGTACTTATTGCTTGGGTTACGGTAATAAAATGCAGTACATTCACGGCTAAGTATTCGCTTTTAAGCGCTTATATTACTGAACAAACGCTCTAGCGCAGCGATTAGTTTGTTTATTCAAGGAGTTAGATATACGAAGTGTTTCAATTGTCTACCCTTAGGGTCAGTACACTGGCTATGCTTTTTCAAACTGAATATGTTACGCTAATAACGATCGGCACAACAGAAGCTCAATTTCCCACACTTTTGTTCAAAGACATATTTTCCACAAAACTTGTTCGTTTTGTTGTTTTCTGTTTGGTTTTATTGGTGCTGAATCATTGCATAAAGAGTACAGTGACATGGCCACACTCTTGACTAATTAATTCACCATTCCAAAGTAAGGAAGCAACATATCACAATGAAGTGCAAAAGATGCAAATGAGTGAACTGAAATTAGGAAGACAAAGTTCACTTGAAGTGTGGTGAAATATCACTTGTACCATCCAAAATACTTTTTCATGCACATTTTATGTGAAACGGGTTTCATGAAGTGCACAATACAACATTGCATGTTACATAGCAGTAAACACAATTTGAAACATGAAAAAATAAATGTCTAAAGTGCATTAGATATAGGACACAAAAAGTCTTTATGCATGGAATGATAAAAGATCAGAGTCAATAAGTTCAGAACACAATTTATGTGTACACTTAATATTAACAACTTAATGTTGTGAGCTCCATGTTTATATTTCAAACTCATGACTTTAAAGCCTCAACGTTCATAGTAAAACCAAAAAATAATAAAAATTTTAATTTTTTCTAAAATTTTATTTTTACATCAGAACATATCATTGTGTAAAACATTAAACAAATTTTTCATTTTATCTTTTCTGAGATGTTGATTGAATTTAGTTGTTTCTTTGTTCCAGAGCAATCACTAAAACATATCAATTTTAAAATACAATAAACAGATTAGTTTTTAGGTTAGCAATTTGAAAAACAAAAAAAGAACAACTTTGTAACACAATTTGTTACAAAATTTATTATTATTATTATTACAATACTTACATTGTGCCTCTTACCTAATCTTCCTCCTTAAATAAAATATATGTATTTTAATGCATTTGCTTATGTAACACCACAATCACTTCACAAACACTACTTGCCTTTCCATGTAGATCAGGTTCATCATATGGATCATTATCAGAATCTGTAAAAAAATGTAAAGATAACAGTCTAGCTTTGTAAAGTTGCAATATTCAGCGAAAGGGTCTCCAAACCAGCAGGTCAGGTTGGATATATGAATGCCCTTACTATGGCACTTCCTGTTCCCCTTAAAAGAATGAAATAAATGTCAAAAATGTGCCAAAATTATCTAGGGGATTTTCCTAAAACTTCCAGGGTCTTTAAATATTACTACAATTTTTGTGCCATAGCGTTAAAATTGCTTATTCTGTGCTATACAAGGTATTTTTTTTTTGCATTGCAATTAATAAACAGCATTAATCAGAATATGATTCTTGGGGGGGGGGGGGGGGGGGGGGGGGGGGGGGGGGGGGGGGGGGGGGGGGGGGGGGGGGGGGGGGGGGAAATTAATAAAATTATGACTTTGTTCAGGTGGAGGATTAGCTGGTGGTTCTTTTTTCTTCTTTTTAGGCTTGCTCACTTCAGAGTAAGTGGCACCTTTGCTTGATTCACCACAAGTGTTGCCTGTTTAAAATTATAGTTTATACCGAGACTATTCTTTATGATTGTATGTATGAATTGCACCTTTTTTGTTATATTTCTTGACCTCTGCATAGGTAACATCTATATTATCCCCCGGTTGTGTTACAACATATAGAATATTGTCCTTCATTTCTTTTTGGTTTAGCTCTGGCAATATTTTTGAGAATTACGTAGTTTGAAAACAAGTCCAATGCAGTGAAAACACAATACTTGGTTATTGTTTCTTTTCCTTGTTTTTCTTCATCTTGTCAACTGCTGCATATGCTTCCTCTAGAGCAGGGGTGGGCAAACTACGGCCCGCGGGCCGCATGCGGCCCGGCAAAGGAGTTCATGCGGCCCGCCAAATGTTTCCGAGTAACGCTGAATAGTACTATGAGCACAGGCGCAGAGTTTTAAAAATACCGGGGGTGCGACTTGCCGATACCAATGCCATATGCAGTATCTGTACCCGTACGATACTTTGGAACTAAACACAGATACTTTTCACGTGCTTTAGCCTGTTGTTTCTGCCACGTTATTATGCAAATCGTCACTTGACACAATTTCTTCGTTCGATAAAAGTAAAAGCGATTCACGTTTTCAAATACAGCCCACTTTGCACTGTTGACGCCCAAACTTTGGCACAAGGACTTCATTAACAAAAAACGTGGTTCAGCCTTTGTTGCAACAAACGCTTGTTTTTTTGAAACAATTACAATTGTAGCGTTTCAACCAATGTTTGTACAATCATGAACAAACGTATTTGCATAAAGCTGAAAATATACTATGTAATAATTTTGCGCAGGGGTGCACAACCTGCGGCCGCAATCTATTTTGCTAAATATTTTGATTTTTAAACTGCTAAAACAGATTTCGTGGGACTGGAAAAAAGATTAGCAGTCTAGTAACCATATGTGCCAGGCTTTTTATCCGCTTATTATGTGCAAACAATGCGAAAAAACAGGCACTGCAATCGTCACAATACAGTTTATGACGTCATAAACAGTTAGCTCCGTTCAGCTAAATTTATGCACAAGTTAGAAATTGTTAATCAGAGCATCTTAGGCGACTTTAAATGGTATATATATGATACAAACCTTATTCTTTAAATCAGATTGGCGGCCGTTGGTGAAATACCATGCGGCCCGATAAGATTATAAACTTTTGAATGCGGCCCTTGCACTGAAAAGTTTGCCCACCCCTGCTCTAGAGCATCAGGGTTTCTGGAGTTGGTACATAAGCCACATTCGCCTTCATGGACTTCTTAGGTTTTTCTTAACACGATTAATATCGATAAGTAAATTCAAGTAAACAAAATACAACAACACCTTTTTGCAGTTTTGTTTTCTTGTTTATAGCGGCATAGATTTCTTCCACTGCTCTAGATGATGTTCCAGCTGTGAATCATACAATGCATAACAGTTTTTAACTTTAACAAAATATTTTTATGAAATATGTAAGAAAATATATTTTATCTTTAAGAATTGGTTACCTTTATCCACTGCACCATAGGCATCTTCTATAGCATCAGGCATAGTTGTGGACTGTTAGGCAATATTATACTTCATTTCTTTTTTACTACAGCATATGTAGTTTCATTTTTCCCAATATCAGGTAGGCTTTCATAAAGTGGGTTGTTAACTACTTCCTTATCGATTGATTCTAAACAGTAAAAATTAAACAGAAGTATTCAAAAGTATAATATACAATACAATACCTCTTTTGATTTGTTTAAATGTTTACAATTGTGGAATGTAAAAAAAACTACCATTCAAGCTGTGTTGTTGGCAAAGTTTCCACAGAAGAACAGTAGAAACTATCATTAAAACTGTTCCAGCAGTAGATACAGCAATAATTAAAGTCAAGTTTTTGTTTGGACAGTCGTCACAAGAATTATGGTCATTGATATTCTTTGGGTCCACCATAATTGTTATATTGACTGGATCATTGATTTCATTTAACACTTGTAGTTGGTGGGATCCATCAATTGATGTCTAAAAAATTAACCAAATAAATTGCAATTGTAAGATAACCTAACATTTTTACGAATTTAAGAAAACCTACAGTAAAGTTTACAATGTATGTAGTTGAGTTTATATTAAACCATTCCAGATTTTTCGGATTTCCATCTGAAGATAACAGAGTAATAAGTGTGTAAAGTAAAATACCAACAGTGATGAACTTACCTGGTGGGTATAATGTAGCATTCAATAAGACTGGGTTTGCAGAAATTTTGATATTGCATGTGATGTTAACTGTACAAGTATCCTTGCCAATTCTAAATGGTTGATCTGAACCATATCGAAGAAATATGTAAATAAAATACAGAAACTCACATCATGTTTCTAGTTTTCCAAGTCAAATTGCCAAAAATCTTGTGTGCCAAAAGAAATTGCCAAAAGGTCTTATGCTGTTGTAACGTTTCTAGGTAGCCTTTTTAGTCTAAATTAACTATTTGAGCTATCACAAAAACGCCACTAAATTTAGAGTATAATCTTACGTTAATGTAGATTATATTATCTATTTATTTTATTATTGCGTGAGTTCACTAATTCGCTTATTGCTTTTTGTGTAAGAACGAACTTTTAGTTAAAGTTAAATTACTTTATGAAAGTAAAACCTGTCTATAAACCAAACCTAGTTCCACTCCACCAAGTGATTTTAATAAGAGAAACACACAAACAATTATTAAACACAAGACATAATGCTAATACATACAACTGCCAAATTCACAGTAATCTGGCATTCAGTTCTAAAGAAACTGCATTCAACAAGCGTACAACTTCACAGGCAACAACAGGGCAATCAGTCCAGCATACACGCTGGACGACTGCCCGAGGATAACACTCTCCGTTTCGTAACGAATGGAATGGTATAAGTACTCTGTCGTAGGTATGTGAACGCAAGAAAAGGCGATTACATGAAAAGCGCCAAAAGAAGAGAATGATTAAAGTTACACAATTAAACAGAATTAGCGGGCTATCGTTCATTTGAAGCACGACATTTTGTAGCTTAATTTGGCAGCGTTGGCGTCACAGAGATCTCTCGCGTTGGTCAGTAAATTGACCTGACCTGAGGGCGAATTGCACGACGTCTTGTTTCTGATTGTGAGGAAACCAATTATAGTTTGTTGTAATCAAACATGTTGGTTTTAAACCCAACATTGCTCCCCCCTAGAGAGGACTTGCTTGACGAGCAAGACCTTCCGTTAAGGGTAGATTGTCTTTGTGTTGATTAATCTGTTCCAACCATAGTAGCTTCCAACTGGAAGAGGTAAGCTTCCACTGAGCAGCTTCCAATGATGGGAATCATAGGGTGGGAATTTCCCAGGCGCCAGTGACGTCATCAATAGTGATGTCAACAACAGAATTGACGTCATCAAAACCAGTTGCAACAAGAATTTCGAAGGAATGAATTCTGTTCAGCAATTTCCGCATATCGATCGAGTTGTGTTGAGAAGGTTGCTGACGGTTGTTGCAAATCTTTTGCCATGGATGTGAAGTTGGAATGAGACACGTTGGCAACTTCAAACTTTTCAGTAGAGTGATACGTTGTAAACATAATTTTCGTTGCACCGCAGGGTGGAATTGAGTAATGTAAGGGTCAGTTGCAGATGACGTTGATTTTGAAGTGCTCAAATTTGTTTTCTTGAATGAGATGTAGCAAATTATCTGCAGCCAGTTGCAGTGTCTCAAAGTATTGCAGTTCACGTGCAATCACGCAGGTCTTCGGTTGCAAATTTCGTTTTCTGGAACTCGGAAGAGATGGTCTGTGACTCGGTCTAAAGAACTCCACGTCAATTTTTGGTTTATAATTGGTAGACGTGAGGAGGGTTGCTTCAAATGTGTTGCATGTCAAATGAACAATAGCCATAGCGAAAAAAACGCGAAATTAAAGACGTTGAAACATTTGTGTCAAAATTATGTAGGTTTTAAAGTGAATGGGGTTTGTGATATATTTGATGTAAGCTTAGTTTGTAAAGGGGCAAGTAGCACGCCGCATGCGATCGCTATTTCTGACAAACCAGAAGCAAGACAGCACAAAACTATAGTAATTTGACGTTGGCATGCAGTGCTACAACGAAGGTTAACTGGAAATTTAGTATAAAAGTTTTCATATTATTCTGAGCAAAGATTTATAGCGAAAAAAGTAATTTTAAAGTTGGTGTGGAATCCTAAGGATAGCATGCTTTAGGAAAAGCTGACAGAAAGAAATTAAGAATGAGTTATTTTTAACTAAGTAACGCGTAAGTAACGTGATGATATTGGTTAATCGAGGTTTAAATAAAGTCAACATTTACATTTATGTAAGGTTTAGTTCAGATTTAAGGAAACATGCATTTGAATGAATTCAAAATTCTTTAATGTAAGTTATACTTAAAAGTGCAAGGCATAGTTTTATACTTTAAAATAGAGAAAAGAATATAACTTATGTATGTGTTCGATTAAACTGTGGACAGGAGTAATCGAGTTTGAGTGTTATGTAATGAATTAAGGCGTATGTCATCAGTTCCAAGTCCAATTGTCTCCGCTTGTAAGCGATTGACCATATTGTGAAGGGTCATTGTTGTTTCCATTCTGTTGGATAGTTCAATTGTGTCCAGTAGTTGCATCCACTTAAACATTTCCAAAAAGTTTAAGCAGGTCTTCAAGTTCATAGAGCTTGTAGACGGTGACATTTGCTTGCTCGATTCTTGTAGTTGCATCGATCTGGCGAGTTGTTGAAATTTCGTCAAGTGAAATCTGCTGAGCAAAGCTGAAGGCACATAATTTTAAAGTCCCCAAACAAACATGTGTTGAACCTGCTAGAAAAGTAAAGAAAAGTGATAGTCGTAAAACAAAATTATTGTATGAGGTGAACAAACAAAAACTGTTAACTTTGAAAAAGAATGTATATAGTAGAAAAGTTTGTGACTAAAATCAAAGTCCATTTTATGATATCGCAAGGCTTTACAGAGATAAGGGTTATTTTTAAAGACTGGAAATAAAAAAGAATAGAAAACTTTTATCTGTAATCCCATGTGTAGAGAGAGACACGAGGGTTTGATAGAATAGGCCACTGCGGAAGACAAACAAGTTGAACTCTAGACATAGTCCATTGCGATGTTGAAAACATTTCATCGCAGGAAACCAGGTTTCTGAGAATAACTGAAAAATTGTGTGTTACTAAAGGGATTAAACATACCTTGTTGTGTCCGTCCGAAGATTGATTTCTTCTTGGATCAAATGAGGCACAGCAGGGTGAATAAGTGAAATTATTAGCACGTCACTAATGGGACATTGGTGCAGTATGACAGGAGTTGTGCAATAGCATTTTCACACTGGCAACAGTTAGCCAAAAATGAAAACAGGGTTGATTACATGGTACAAGGTGGTGTGGGTTTATAAAGGTTTTTATAATTTTTTATTTGATTTTTATGCATAAATGAGGATTAGGTTGCAAGGAAGTCGACTTTCCTTAGGATTAAGATCTTATGTAAGTTGCTGATGATACCTCAATGGTGTCCTGTCAAAGGTACCTGAAAAACAACCGTTAAAATCCTGTAAGAAAGGTGGTTATAATACACAAANGATTATAATACACAAAATTACATGAACAAACAGAGGCTAATCTTAAACTATTCAAGGTCACAACAATTAAAGAAAAGCCTTATGTACAAAGTACCATAAAAGCAAGAATTTAATACAACGTATTACATACGTTAAAGTAACCGACAAACAGATCACTTGTCGTCTTACTCAAAAAACCGGTAATCACAGTACGCGGAAGCGACAAGTGACACTGAACAGTAGGCGTCTATTTAGCATTATGTTACTTCTTCCACCATACCACGAAGACACACTCAAACTTCTTCCTGCAAGTACCGATCGCATACATAACAGGCACGGATTACAGGGGTGATCATACACCTAGTTTATAAAGGTCATTTTTTGCAAAGGTGTTGCCTCACCTAATTTATTAAGGTCATTTTTGCAAAGGTGTTGCCGCACCTAATTTATTTCAACAACAATAAAAACAAAAGCGTATAGCCATAAATCTGTCAATTCAAAAATTACTCGCAATGCTTGTCATCGCAAATGTTTACTGAATATGTCACGCAAATATATTTCAGAAACATACAATTTAAAATGATGTTCGTTACGCCAAGCTAAGAGCTTGTTGTCACGACATACATTATAGACAAGGCTTTAAATGCAGCATGTTTGGTGTTGAAAACAGAAGTATTTGTATAATCTACCTCGATTAGTACTACACCTTCCGTCATTCGTAAGGAAATCCGAGTATGCCTTTTTTCGATTACTATAAATTGGCCTTAAACACTTAGAAATAGGAAGTGAATCAAAATTCCTGTTAGTTTTGAAACAACAGCCGAACTTGTAGAATAGAAAATCTGTGCAACATAACAATGTGGGGCAATATGTCCAAACTGGGAACAAATATTGCAAATGTAGTGGTTTTTTTTGTTAGATAGTAGCTTTTGTTAAAGCGAGAAAAGCGCACATGACTTTTATCTTGTCGATGCACAATCAGCTGTTTTAAAGTGAGAACATTGGACAACAAAAATTGTATAATAGCCAACAGAATAGTGTTAAAAATCGTTGTGTCTTCCTTTCCAAAAAGTATTAAATAATGATCAAAAGCTCTTCGTAAACTCGCTATTTCAACAGTTAAACAATCTAATTCACTTACTTTTATCGCACGGCATCGCTGTTAATTTGCAAAGCGTTCTCGTCCAAATCAGTTTCGACGCGTAACTTACCTGAAAGGTCCGTGAGTGTCCCGTGCAATCGTGCAGTGCAGTTAATAGAACAAGCGTTCCTCGGAGACTCAAAAGTGAGCACAAAAAACGTCACTCGGGGATACCAATGTAACGTTTCTAGGTAGCCTTTTTAGTCTAAATTAACTATTTGAGCTATCA
>QLIY01001174.1:0-13739 GCA_003260075.1 Phallusia mammillata | reverse complement strand
TTTTAATGTCACTATAATAGAAATACAAAGGAAACATTAGGCAGCTGTTATAGGCTTTGTTTAAAACTTCTAAGGATATTACGTACTCACATTGGATATCTAAGTATATTGTAGAATTAAAAGTACCAAAATCATCAGTTGATTGACATACATATGTACCAGGGTCCGTAACAGGGCTTTTTTTTTAAAAAAAGATCATTTTTGTTTCAAAATGTCTCATTTTTTTAACCATTTTAAAGAAGTATTTAAATAAGATTGATAGTCCACAGACCAGCTCAAAAATGCATAATGGCTGTCATTATATTTTAAAGTATAGTGTTTAGAAGTTGTTTCTATTCCGTTTAACTGTATTTGTGGTATTCCTGTCAAAAATAGGCATTGTTTTAAAATGGCAAATAACCTAGCAAGGAACATTTTGACTTACTTAATACTGGAACTGACAAAATTTGAATTGATTGGGTTGCGGTTCCCATAATGTTTGTGGCATTGCAGGTTAAATTTGTGGTAAAAGAGAAGTTTGCTTTCAAACTACACTTTGACATAACTGCATCAAAACTATTATTATCTTTTTGGTAGGACCATAGACAAGTTTCTTTTGGGTTTGCATCAACATTGCAAGTCACATCGAGAGAGTTGTTTTGTAAGACAAGATATCTGTTATTTATTTTTTGGAATTGGCCAATGACGATAAGATTTGAAATAGCTGGTTTGTCTAAAATTAATCAAACAACAGCTTCACATTCATCTTCTGCTTATTTCAGTGTATCAAAAAGGCCCAAGATTTTTGGCAAAATAACAATAATACAATTTAGAGATGGTCACATGAAACAAAGCTTCAAAAAACAGACCTTATTAAAGCCTAAAATAAATTGCCCAATTATTACTTTAAGAACCTTCTTAATGATATGCGTGTTTAAGCATCTTAGGATAATACTCATATCGCTACAAATATGTTGATACTTACATGTTACATTGAGAGTCTTCATCATTTTGTAAATATAGAACACATCGGATTGTCTGGTTGTTGTGCTCAGGTTTTACCATGAACAAGTTGGATACATTCTTTACAACACCATATGGTAAACATGGCAATTTTAACTCATATTAAAATAATATAATGCACAAAATTAAACACTTTAATTACTACTTAAAAAACTAGATTTTTTGAAATCAACTTTATACCATAAAGTCCACTTCCAGCAAAAGTAAAGTGTTAGATATCAAAGTTCTATTGCCAAAAATATAACACATAAAATGTGCGATTGAGTCACTTCTTAGGTTAGAATCTCCTTCTATTTCAACTGCACAAAATGCAATTGATTAAAAACTAGTTATGTCTGTAACTCCATTTATTCTTATCATTTATTCTTATCAAGTATTCTATTTGAATAAGGTTGCCTAGGTAGCATTATTTAAATACAAAAAAGTGATCTGCTGAAATATTGTGTGAAAACTTTGGAATATTTGGAATATGTCTCAATTAAAGAAAAAGAAGGAAGAACAATCTTTGGTTCTTGAGAAGATAGAATCCCTGAGGGATGAGGTTCGGGAGAGTAAAACCTCCACTGACTCAACCCTAAAAGAACTGATCAACGAGCTAAGGGAGATCCGCAAGAGCCAAAAATTCTTGCAAGATCAATATGAAAATGTTAAAACTCAGCTGGTAAAAAACGAAGCTGAAATGAAAATCTTAAAAACTGAAAATAAGGAACTAAAAAAAGCTGTTAAAGATCTACAGGCGCAAGCCACCTCCAATGCCGAGAACCTAAATGATCTCGAGCAATATGGTCGGAGACCGTGCTTGGAGTTTAAGGGACTGCCATATTTGGAAAATGAGTGCACAGATGATTTAGTCATCTCTGCAGTAAAGAGGTTAGGAATCACCATCTCCAAACCTGACATAAGCATCTCGCACCGACTAAGGAGATCTACTAAAGATCATCCCCGTCCAGCAATCATAGCTAAGTTTATGAGCCGGAAAGTGAGGGATGCAATATACTCTAACCGGTACAAATTAAAACATTCCAACAAAGGTGTAGCCCCGGTCAATCAAATCTTTATTAATGAGAGCCTGACAAAGAAGAACAGGGAGAGATTTAATAACTGTCTCCGGTTCAAGAGGGAGCAACACTTCAACCACATTTGGACAAGAAACGGAGTGACATTCTTGAAGAAGGATGACGACAGTAACATCATAGCCATCCGGAGTGACAAAGACTTGGTAAGGCATAAGATTTATTTACAATAGTTGCAGTTTAATCTACAAAATTCCTTAATCCTTTTCTCACATGAAATGTAACAAATGCACAAGTGATCTCAACAGCAACAACCCATACTTTTGTACCCGATGCCTATTGTCCAATTTACCCTTCAGCAATATCAGTAACTTAGAGCTAGTAAATGTAATTTCACCCAATAAAACTACACATCCACCCTGTTTACTAGCAAACATTAGTCACAGCCATTCAGACTACTATGATTGTGCATCCTTGAACTGTACTCTGAAGCAACATAGCAACAAAGATATGTATATATTGCACACAAATATTCGAAGCCTAAGAAAAAATAAACCTGCCTTAGAACTATTCCTGTCTGATATGGTCAGATCCCCTGACATTGTTATGATAACTGAGACTAGAATAACCCTTAATGGCATAAGCACTGATGCTGATATTATGGGATATAACTTTCATCACACTGATACTCCCCATAGTGCCGGAGGAGTTGGAGTATATATAAAATCACATGTTGCATATAGTATAAGACCAGACTTGGAAATTACTGTCCCAGATACTGAAAGTCTTTGGGTCCAACTTAAATTGAAAAACAAAAATGTTATTTTGGGAGTAATATACAGACATCCAAAGCATTCATTTGAAGTGTTCCAGGATGCACTATCATCTACATTGCATAAACTAAATGATGCCAACCAAACTGTTTATTTATGTGGTGATTTCAACATAGACCTCATGCAGCACAAGGAAGCAAAAGGCATTCAAAACTTTTTAGATTCTATGGAAATTTATGGTCTATCATCATTAATATGTCAACCCACACGTATAACAAACCATAGCCAAACACTCCTTGACCATTTTTATACCAACAATCAAAATATTACCTGCAAATCAGGAATACTGACTGTAGACATTTCAGACCATCTTCCTGTCTTTGTGTTATTGCATTCAACTTGTGGTGATAGAACAGAAAAACTCTTAAGCAGAAATGAGACCTCATTTTGCAGTGAAGATTTTATTTCAGACATTAAAGATGCTGTTAGCAACATACCACTACCAAGTGAAACCATATTGCATAAATTCACTTCATTTAATCATTTATTCCACGAAATACTGGAACGACATGCACCATTAACCACAATGACTAGAAGAAGAAGGAAATTGGCCAAAAAACCTTGGATAAGCAAGGGAATTTATAAGTCAATCAAAATAAAAAATAAAATGTACCATGCATTATGTAAGTCAGGCTTCTCAAGTACAAGTAAATACAACCAATATAAACAGTACCGTAACAAGCTTAATCACATTTTACGAGATGCTAAGCACAGGTATATTGAAAAAGAACTAACAGATCATAGAAATGATATTGGTGAAATGTGGAAAATCATCAATAGTTTGTTGTCCCGAAAACAAACTTTACACAAAGCTCCAACTGAACTAAAACTAGATGGTACTGCACATTGCACTACTGACCCAATCACTGTGGCCAGCAAATTTAACCAGTTCTTTGCCAACATAGGAGCAAATATGGCATCATCCATTCCACAGCCAGTAATGCCACCACCCGATATTTCCCTCACAACAAAGCCATCATCCTTCTTCTTCTATGACACTACCCCAGATGAGGTGGAAATGTATATATCCACTCTTGACAGTTGCAAGTCTGTGCCCAGTCATGAAATTCCTATCAAATACATCAAAATGGTCAAAAGCATTATTTCACCTTTGCTTTCAGAGACTTTTAACTGGTGTATACAGCATGGGGAATACCCCACTGAACTTAAAATTGCGGAAGTAATACCAATTCATAAAACAGGTTCACAAGTTGAATGCACTAACTACAGACCAATTTCATTACTGTCCCCTTTCGCTAAGATTTTTGAAAAAATTATATATCAACGTCTGTACAACTACGTTGAAAAAAATGGAATGTTAACAACTCACCAGTATGGTTTTCGATGCAATCGGTCCACATCCCTGGCAATTTATGACATACATGAAAGAGTGTTAGCCGCCCTTGACCAGAAGAAATATACATGTGCTATTTTCCTAGACTTATCAAAAGCGTTTGACACAGTCGATCACAGGGTTTTGTTGTGGAAGTTGGAGCATCAGTATGGAATACGGGGAAGCCCCTTAGAACTGTTCCGTAGCTATTTAAGTCACCGCAAACAATGCACACGCATAGAAAACGTAACATCAAAACTGCTAAACGTTACCTGTGGCTGCCCTCAAGGTTCGTCACTGGCTCCTTTATTCTTTTCGCTTTACATAAACGATTTACCAACGGCATCTAAATTCACAACGAAACTCTTTGCGGATGACACGTGTTTAAGCATGTCATCAGAGTCTCTGACTGATCTACAGGCCAACGTAAACAAGGAACTCGTTTATGTTGACAACTGGATGCGCCACAACAAACTATCTCTTAATACGAGTAAAACAACGTATTTACTGTTTTGTCCTTCCAAGCGCTTAAACACGCAGCAGTTTTCGATTTCCATAGGATCTCAGCAAATACAGCGATCAACAGAAACAAAATACCTGGGAGTTTATATCGACGATCAGTTAAAATGGGAGAAACACATAGCTCATGTGGAACGAAAACTAGCACAAGCCTGCGGTATCATGTACAAGCTGCGTGACTACTTTGGACAACAGTTTCTCCGTATTATTTATTACTCTTTTGCGTACCCCTATCTGCAATATGCGATCGCGGCGTGGGGTAGCGGATACGCTGCATCAATTAAAACCCTTAACATCAAACATAACAAAATTTTGCGAGCTATTACTCGCAGCCCTTACCGATGTCGCGCTACTCCACTATATCATGATTTGCGTCTTCTAAAATTTAAAGACATTTACAAACTTGAGGTAGCCAAACTGCTGCATTCGTTTCATACTGGTGCACTACCTTCCACATACAACTCCCTTTTCACACCTATTACGTCAGTACACCATTACAACACCCGAAGGGCTGAAAACCAGAACTACTTTCATCCACGCGTAAACACCGCGTTCGGCACAAGATCAATTTGTCATCGAGGTCCAAAAGTATGGGAAGACTTACCACGCGATATTAAGTCTCTGTCACGCTTGTCCTCTTTTAAGAAACAGCTTCGCTTGTATTTATTAAGGCAATATCACCCCTCAACAATTATTTCACTTTCCTGTCCTCGCCTATACCAGAATTCATATAATACAGCTTGTTCTCCTACGTCATAACTACCACAGTTTTCACTTTTTTTCTTTCGTGTTTTTTTTTTTGTGTGTTTCAGTTTTATCTTAGTGTGATTTTACTTTTTGACTTTTTATTCCATACTATTACATCATTAAACTGGATAACTTGGTCACATAAAAAGAACAAAATACTGCCGTAGGATTCGGTTTTTTCAGATCAGCCATCCGGGTCGAAGACAGTGCAGCACCTTCCCCAGCGAACAACATCAGAGATCTCGAGATCGATCTTACAAAAGCAGAGGAGGAGATGCTCGACGACAACAGTTTCATCGTCGCAACGAACTGTCCTCGGGACACCCGGGTCTGCCTACGGGATCACAGGAAACGTTCCGAGGAACCGAGCTGGTGTTTCCGTTTAGGCGGGTTTCATTTGGCCAGCAGAACCTGCGGGTTCAAACACCGTCTTATGCAACCGGACGTACCCCGCCAGGTTCGTGCGGTCGGTTGCGATCCTACGGCAGGACATACCCAAAACGGAATTCAACCACAATTCAAATAACAGGACACTTGGTTTTTTTCGGTGTCCTTGCTGTTTACGTATCCGTTCAACAATGGAACTGTGATGATGAAGTGACTATGCAAATAAAATTTGACTTGACTTGACTTGACTAATGCTAAAGCCTAAAATGCATGAATGTTGTCAAGTTGTTTTAAGAGTTTGTTGCCTTCCATTGGACAAGGGTCGAGATATGTTACATGTCTTTGTACCAAACAGTTTTATCACCAAAATCCACATTTTAATCAACAAAATTTCATAAAAATTACCAATTTGGCCTCTGTATCACATCGACACGTTTTGGTCTCAAAACTTTTGTCATTATTATCTATTTTACTTTGCAGTGTGGATGTGTGGCTAAAATTGTGAGAATTGTTTACTAGAAGCTTACGATGGAGTAATATTTTTTACTACAAACAAGTTCAAGCTTTATGACATATTAGTTCAAAATATTTAGATTTACGGCTCAAATGTCATGAAAACCAACCAACACTCATATACCTGTCCTACAATTGTACCTAAAACAGGTATAACATCTTTTAGTTACAATTTAGTTACTTTTAGGTTATTTAAGAACATATTCAAAGTTACACAAAATATGTCATGGTAAACACTTTTGAACTAATCTGTTTTATTTGCAATGTGACTGTTGTTTTGGAGCATGTATGGCTTTGTATCTACATGGTATGCTGGATTAATGACTATTTTAATTTGTTTGATAGTTTTTTGCACAAATGCTAACTCTAACAACACTTGAGTCATTTAAATACCTTAAAGTCAGATGTTGCCCCCCCCCCCCCCCCCCCCCCCCCCCCCCCCCCCCCCCCCCCCCCCCCCCCCCCCCCCCCCCCCCCCCCCCCCCCCCCCCCCCCCCCAACATGTTAAATTATTCTTTTAAGCCTGGTTGGGGTATATAAGAACAGGCTAAGCATGTGGAAGATATAAAAACTGCTACCGAAATTATAGTGTAGCACATTTTTAAATGGACAAAAAGATTCATAAAGTATAAAGTACCTACTCTCAGAACTGCTGAGTCATCTAAACAAACCTGCAAGCATGGACAGCCGTTTTCCAACACGAACGTAGAAGAAAGTGTATTTGCTTTTACAGTAAAATTTTTTAAGATGTTTTTTAGTTAAAGTTAAGAATTTTGCCAATCCTTACAACACGAAATATTGTTAATAATGTATGAAGAAAATCATTCATGCGTAGATACCGAATTGCAATGCGCATGCGCTGAACGGTTACGGACTACAAAACTTTAATTACTAAAACACGTTAGTTGATCAAAATAGGAAGCTCTAGTACTTATAGGTTGCAAGATGACTGCAATGTTCGACGTAGCGATATATAATGGCGGGATTATTATAATACTTACGAGGGTTTGAAAAAGGCCGTTTGTACTTTTTCCTGCACTAAACTAATCGAGTTTTGTTACATTTGTCAAAAACAATAACAAATTGGGTAATTGCTTCATACGTTTGTATTGTAATGCTAGTTTTTCTTACTTAGGTTTCAGCTGAACTTTTTCAACTGTTTTCGCTCACTGTTTACGTCTTGTACCACTAAACTTAAATCGTTTGTTGATTTTTAAAATGTAAATTTGTTTTGTCTACTCAATAGTCAGTCAGTCTCATGACAACAAAACAGCAAACGCAAGGCAATCGTGTTCTTAAAGGGATAAACGTGGCTACAATCAAAAACTAATTGCTTGCTTATTGTTTTACTGTATTAACGCTTTTATACATCCTATTTGTTATTTGTTTACAGAAACAGAATATGCCAAGAAAAACTTTGATAAAACATTAACTCGCCGCACATACTATGTATACCGGTTGATTCTGTTGGCCTAGGCCCTAGGGTTTTGTTTACAACATGTTTTAGAATACCTCGTGGATATATACAAGCATTTTGGATGCATTTTGGATTAATTATAGCCGATATGTTTTAAACAAAGTTAATAATTACAACTTTTTCATTTCTGCTCTTCCATATGTTTTCAAAAATGTACGACAGGTACCAGAAGTAATAAATGCTTTGGTAACAACAGAAGAAAAAAAATCTTTTTTGCCTGTTACAATATGGTTTTACCGAAATAGCATTTGGGCAAACCGTCAACTCAAAATGCATTCTGTATGTAGTTGTTGATACATCAACGTGATAAGCACTTTATTTTCATGGCTGTGCGCAAATTTGCTGTGCCCTTGAGTTGTGGGGCCCATCGTATGTTTGGAAAACTTCTCCTCCGTTTTCGTGGACCGTTGAGATTAGCATGTCCACACACGTTAAACCACCAGCCACCTCCACGATTCTTAGCACAATGTACTGTCCTGTGGAACACAAACACTTTTTGGTCTGGTGAAACTTAATGCTACATAGAAACAAACATCAACTGTTAGATTTTGTGTTTATAATTTTGAAGTTTAACGTGACCCGGTAGGATGACACAATCATTCGTTTAAGCCAGTGGTTCTTAACCTTTTTTCCTTGCTGCACCCCTTTCAAATCACCAACCAATTTTCGCACCCCCTTTCAAATCACTAACCAATTTTCGCTCCCCCTTCTGTAATTGCTTAAATAGAATAGACCTAACCAACCTTAATGATTCAGCATCCCCGCACCCCCTAGGAACAGTTCTCGCACCCCTTGGGGGTGCGTGCACCCCAGGTTAAGAACCCCTGGTTTAAGCCGTATATCATCCTATTTTCATAACTTAGACACGAAATCTGCTAACAACCTAAATTGGGACCATTTTTTCGCAACGTTGCAACTGAATGTTTTTAAATTTCTATTGAACAATTTAACAAAAAAAAATCAAGCACTTTTAAGTAGTTGAAAGTTTCAGGTCGCGGCTCCAGGTTTCAGTGCAAACAAAAACTTGACTTTATTCGTGGCTGACCTCATGCACACTCGTTTCATTTGAGCGGCGATTCCATTATCATTTGGGACCATTTTAGTTTTTTTTAATGTCGACTTTAAGCAACCTTTTAGACTTATAGCCTTCACAACACTGCCGCCTCTTTGAAATATTACAATTTTCTGATCTGTTGAACCCAGTGCGTTTTTCAACTGGGGCGTGGAGATTGTATCTGTTTAAACTTTTGTTATTCAAAAAACACTTTGTTCGTGAAAAGACGTATGATTTTTACCTAATCTTAAATAATTAAGAAAAAGGCCAGAACTTTTGAACCCGAATAACATTATTGCATGCCAAATTGCTTATATTGGACTTCAATGTTAAAGCAAAAAAAAAAAAAAAATTTTGTAAAAAAAAATGATTTACGAAAAAATATCGTTGTCGGAGTCAATGGTACTGAACTTCATTTTGTCGTGCACTCCATTAGGCTTAAACACAATATCTGTCATTGCGTCCCCAGCTGTTGATGACGTGTCATAGTCGGCGATATTCAGCTTGTATTTGCTTTCCTCGGGTCCAACCGAGAATGATCTGAAATTGAGATATTTTGACGAGAATTTCGAAATTCCCAATCGCTCTCGTAAAAACGAGTACACGATCTATTAAAAAATCTGCTCAGTTAAAGGCTTGTAAATGTTAAGAATCTAGCGAACGTCTGTTAAAGCGTCTTTCCAACAGACCAGCAAAAGTTGATTTTTAACGGTCGCTAATACCTAATTCTAGCAAGCGATTACAATGCGTTTTAATCTAGTTCTGTGAAACACCATACTGTTGCAAAGACGCACTAAGCAATACTTACATTGCAAATTGATAAAAACTGTTACCACGTGCACCTGTACAAAGCATAAGTGTGAATTCCAGATGTATTAAACAGCTCTATCCGAAGCATGCAGTTGCCGTTTTTTGTCAGTTGGTGTACCTTCTTAAGACCTGAAAAATGTGTATGTTAAGAAACTGAAAGTAAATTCCACCCTAAACCGTTTAGTCACTAGATGTCTGTTATGAAAATTCTAATCAGTTTACAAGTATCTGAAATGCTGAAAAGTATGATTGTACTGCTGTGAGAAGAAAAGTACAAGGATTCTGGACTAATAAAAGAATAAAGCATGTTTATGTGCAGCTGCTTTGCCCATTTCTCGTTTTCACATGCCAGAAATGTCGAGTACGGCGGCATATTTTGTTAGCAGCAACATGATAATTTCAAATTATGTTGCACTTTCAAATAGTGCAATAAAAACAGACTCTTCTCGAAAAATCACACGAACTACAGGTCAAATGTGATGGTAATGAAGTTTATGTAAACTTTGGGTTGCATACTTCATTTTACCGCACTTGTTAGCATATTTCCTTACAAAACGAAAAGTGCGTGAACAAGCTATATATATTTGTAATTATTTAGGTATATATTCTGAATAAAGTTTGGGGTAGCCTGAAATTGTTAAAGTTGATCATCATTGAAAAATTTGAGCGTCCCTGTCACATGCAATAATACAAAACTTTTGAACTTACCCCACCAAAATTCACCTGACAAATTTCCAAATCCTGTTTTGTACTTTTCCCAACCGAGGTTAAAATCAATGCTGTCATCACCGATCCTTCTTTGCATTACCTGCGCTCAAATTACATAACGAACAAACGAACGGTGAACTGTATTGGACATAATTACATCTTCAGTATTTAATCATAACAGTTAATTATAGGTTTCCTCTTACCGCCCATCCCTTGTCGCAAACTGTGTTAGTTCCGTCTGGGGAAACTACACGAGTGCTGCATTCGTCCAACCAGCATAACTGCTTTTCTGAAAATGAAAATAATTTGATACTGCATGACCACTTACACTTTGAAATACGTTGTTTTTTTAATAAACTTTAAACTTTGGTTACTACTTATAAAACTGTGCTTTTACAGAAAGCGGCCTGAACCAACGTTCACTCAATACAGATGATTCAAGTTACGGATAATCATAACTTAGTAAACTGAAGCTTTCAGTGCACCTAAAGTAATCCGTGTTTTTCGTTGTGCAATGTATTGTAAATAATATCGATTTCGCGAAATTAATGGCATCCTCAGTTCTAGACAAGAAATCAAAACGACTTTGGTTACTACCTGAGCTAATTTAAATGCAAACAAATAGGCATTAAAAATTGGGAACATTTTCCAGCAAACAAAATGTGGAAAATGATGTCATATTATATCCATAAAGACAGCAACACAGATTTGCGAAACTGCTTTGTAATGGTTACAGAAGAAATTTTCGGTCAAAGTTGGCTAATTGCCCCCCCCCCCTTTAAACTTTGGTTACTACTTATAAAACTGTGCTTTTACAGAAAGCGGCCTGAACCAACGTTCCCCCCCCCCGTTTGCAGCAGCTGTTTCTCCTAAATCAGTGCGTTTGTAGAAAGTAACGAAGTTACTCTTTCCTGACATAAATACAACGAAATTATTAAGAATATGATTTGTAATCAACATAGCTATATATCCGTTGCTCTATCCACCGTAAATGACGCTTGAAGTATACACATAGTTTTGGTATCAAATACACGCTTTAATCTACATCAGAAATTGATTTGGCGATTATTCTATGTTAGGCTGTTCCCCCCCCCCCCTTTAAACTTTGGTTACTACTTATAAAACTGTGCTTTTACAGAAAGCGTCCTGAACCACCGTTCACTCAATACAGATGATTCAAGTTACGGATAATCATAACTGAGTAAACTGAAGCTTTCAGTGCACCTAAATCCCCCCCCCCCACCTGAGCTAATTTAAATGCAAACAAATAGGCATTAAAAATTGGGAACGTTTTCCAGCAGACAAAATATGAAAATCATGTCGTATTATATCCATAAAGAAAGCAACACAGATTTGCGAAACTGCTTTGTATAGGTTACAGAAGAAATTTTCGGTCAAAGCTGGTTGTACCTTGGCAATATCGACCAGTGAACCCTTTTGGACAAAGAGAGAAGTATTCAGTTATTCCGTCAACACAAGTCGAGTTGTTTACACACCGATTGTTGTAATCACACTCGTTGAGATCACCTAATTACAAAACAATTTTACCCAATAGCTGAAAAATGAAGATCGTGTAACGTTTTCTGAGTTAGACGTCAACTGTACAATGTCATATTATACATCCTATCCAACACTATTGTCTACCATATAACATGTATCTATTCGAGAAGAAAACGGATTTTAACTTTGATCGATCGATAACATTTGTTTGTAAAATATGGGCTTAGGTTAAATCATTATCCCCCCCCCCCTACCTTGGCAATATCGACCAGCGAACCCTTTTGGACAAAGGCAGAGATATTCAGTTATTCCGTCAACACAAGTGGAGTTGTTTTCACACCGATTGTTGTAATCACACTCTTTGAGATCACCTAATTAAAAAACAATTTTTACCCAATAGCCCAAAAAATGAAGATCGTGTAACGTTTGCTGAGTTAGACGTCAACTGTACAATGTCATATTTTTAACTTTGATCGATAACATTTGTTTATAAAATATGGGCTTAGGTTAAATCATTATGGAGTTAAAACAAAAAACAATTGACTCTATCCCATTAGTGCGTTAGTTTTGTGTCTCAAACACACCAAATGTAGTACATACGATTAAAAGTAAAGGTTTGAGAAGTAGTCCAGCAACTCTTGTCGTTTGCAGCAGCTGTTTCTCCTAAATCGGTGCGTTTGTAGAAAGTAACGAAGTTACTCTTTCCTGAAATAAATACAACGATGGCAATATGCCTTTGCTTAAAAAATAAAAAGTATTTTTCAAAACACAACATGCATATCAAATTACACCGTTTATGATCAAATTTTAAGGTTATGATTTTGTCATCAACATAGCTATATTTCTGTTGCTCTATCCACCGTAAATGACGCTTGAAGTATACACATAGTTTTCGTATCAAATACACGTTTTATGTACATCAGAAATTGTTTTAGCGATTATTCTATGTTAGGCTGTTGTAAACAATAGTTACCATCTATTTCTCCGGCCAGCAACGCTGCAGAACACACTTAAGAGTTTTGATGGTAAAATCCCGTTCCACAAGGGAAAACAGCAGGTGCTTTGCATTTCTTTGGGCACTGGACTTTAGTTATTGCAAATTCAGCGTTCCCGTCAGTCATGCACGTCACTAGAAATGATGTCACGAATTTAGAATGACATCATGCTTTAATTACGTTTGTGTTGCGGAAGTAGGCTATGCTTGGTTTATTTCAAGTAATTCGATTTTACTTAAACACCTTTTTGACAGTTTTTCCGGCTTTATTTTTGTATTGTTTTGTGAAAGTGTTACTATCACATACTCATACATAACCATATATATTTGGCACTCATTATTAGACAAATTTTGTGTAGATAAAAGCAACCCCCCCCCCGGTAAAATTTCAAAACAGTTGCGTCATCTGTTTCAAAAACTTTTTGACACCATAATTTAGGGTTCATAAACTCGCTCCTCTACACATTGCAACATACTTCTGAACGCGTATGAAACGTTGGCTGCCGAGCAAGTTGAACTACTAACACCATTTTGAAGGTCCCCTTTATATCGAAGCTTTCCAGATGTTTTGAAGACTTCAACCAAACCTCCGGAATCTGAAAAGCAACATATCAAAGTACGTATAGGAAATTACCAAAGGTTCCGACAAAACAAAAAAATGCATTTTTGGGCCACTCTTAAGTCAATTTTTGTCGTATTGTTTATAGGTAGTTCAAGTACACCTTGAAGCAACAAAAAAATAGCAATTTGGCACGATAAAACACAGTACACAGTAGCGAAACGGTGATGGTGGTTTTGTCCTAAGTAAAGCAGAGGTCGGCAACCTTTTTTGCACTGCGGACCGCTTTT
>QLIY01001173.1:27749-46735 GCA_003260075.1 Phallusia mammillata | reverse complement strand
GTGGGGACCCATTAGTTTTTGTTTACAAAAACAATCATATGTGTAGATCAAATGATGTGTATAGTAAATTGGTAAATATCGTATAGAATATATAAAATGGAAGTATATCAGAAAGCCACTCTTCTAGTTTTACTTCAGTTCATAAACGAGCAGTTTTGTCCTTTCTTGATTGGTGCATTACAAACGGGCCTTGTTTGATTGGCCTGAGCGATTGCATTTACTTTTTCGCTCAATTACGTTGTCTCGATACTCTACTTAACGTGGTCTTGTTTAAGTAACTTCACACGCGTAGATTAAACTTTCGCTTTGCAGACCAAGTGCTTCATCCGCTCCACAGACAGGCGGATCAACGATGTTCAGTATTGGTCAGGCAAACGCCAATCCTGGCAGAGCGTCGACTCCTGTCGCTGGGCGCCAAATCAAACGCGCAACGAGGCGCTTCAAGAAATAATTGTTTACTGGATTTGTGAAGTGGTGCAGTTCAACGAATTTTGTGTTCGACACAATTTAAAAAAACTCTTCGTGCTTTTATTTGTATTTATTGGAAAAACAACGCATGATATAAAGTGTGCAGTCATGTTCACATATTTGTGCTTGGTTGTATTTTGGTGTTACGCTTTTCGCGGTAATACTTTGTATCTTGATTTGTGACCGACAAAATAAGAGAATACTAATTTGTAATTGATTGATCGTAGCAGATTGTAGTACTTCGAATACACGTGCTTTATTGGTCACTGCCTTGTTAGTTAATTCCATGACCCTATTGTTCAGCAGTTTTCGATCGCCCATGTTAATAAACTCCTTTTGCTGAAATGGCGCGAGACTTTTCTTAGCTTTCCTCTTCACATCACAACTAACGGCACACACATACAATTATATAACTACAACCAGGTTTGTTAAAATATTTGCGCTAAATGACTAAAGTTATCCACTTGTTTTTTTTACCAACTTACAATGGAAATGGTGATTGACAAACAGTTGGTCTCGGGCAATAAAAAATATTGTAACATAAAAAGCCCAAATAATGCTTGCTATATTTTATTAAAACATTTATGAACGAAAAGCGTTTAACATCATGGTGACTAAAACTGTTGGGAATTAAAGCAAATGTTGTAAAAACGCTATCTGCTGCACTTATATCCTCTTCCCTTGAAAATATCACTTCGTTCTTTTAAGTGGCTTGAATTTCAAGAGTACGTTAAGAGGTTTTTAAAAATCGGCTTCAGTAAATATTACAATTGATAATGTTTTCTGAAGCTCCATTTATTCGCTACAAGAAAAATAAAGCATGGAACAAGAAAACTACCATCGAAGATCAAGTACGTTACAATACGTGTAGGCCTATGTTGTACTTATAGTAATGTACTTAATTACGTTTAATATGTGTGTGCTTGATAGGCCTATATCAGCCAGCATATTAGGTTAATCTCGATTAATTGCTTCTAACAAACTCGAAGTCTGACTGAGTTTGCAGGCAAGTCATTAGATACACTTGCAGCTAATATTAGGCCTTCAACTCTACATTGTTGATTGAAATTAGCAATAGGCTACATAAGTAAGTTAAGCTTCGTCGAAATAGGGCTATTCCTATAGGCTATGTTAATTGACTGTATGGAAATCCTCGTTTCGGTAGGTCAATGCTATATCCAAGTTGGCGATTAGAACAAACTCGCGTTTCTGTCACGTTTGCTTTGATCAGGATTCGGAAACCTTTTGAATCATGCGCTTTTTGTTCATTTCTGATGTGGTTGTTTTATTCGATTTTAAGCAGTTCTAGACATATAGGACGTCAATTAGTACACATGACTAAATACGGCACAGCAGTACTTGTTTAATGCTGATTGTGAAAGGAGGGTGACATATAAGTTACAACTTTTTTCAAACGTCGTCAAAACGACACAATATTACGAGACTTCAAACTTATACTTTTTTGTAGCCAACAACCACATTGTCCCCACCCCTTTAAACTTTTCCTGTCACAACTCAATTTTCAGCGATAAAAAGAATAATTTTGATTGTACTAAGTTTTGAGGTCGCGTATAAACGTCCCGACCGTCGCTGCGTCACATATAGAAACCTGCGAATTATAGCCACGTTCTATGTTTTAACTGAAAACGTTTTGGTAAAAATGCTCTACCGACTTTTCTTATACATGACTAGGAATACAGGACAAAACGGTCTGCTTCCATTTAACAAAAAAATCTCAGGCTGCGATTGCTTGGATCATTGGAATATTTTGTAGGGGTAACAGGGGAGTGTTGCCGAGTCATACAGTGGGTCGAAAAACTGATCAAATCGTGTCCGCAAATACAAGTTCGAAAATGCACCAACGGTCCTCATTTTTTTATTTTTACCACGAAAACATGATTTTATGCAGTTACGATTTATTTGCTGGTTACAATTAAGTACGCGTCTTTTTCAAAATAAGACTAGTTTGCAATTTTTTATGTATTCGCTCAGATACGCAGTTTCGTTAAAACGGAAGGTTTGAAAACGCCCACTCAAGTAGCGTTGAGAAGGATAAGATAATGGAACTCAAGGCATTGTCGCGTGTAGTATTTTCGAATTCCCTTCTCTGTCCCATTTCTCCAACTAATAGAGTCTCGTTGTCTTTAAGTGCCTTTTTCCTGAAAATTGCCAAAAGCATCAATTGCCACTTGTACGTGTGGATTCGTAATTACTGTTAGATATCACTGTTTTACCTTTGACAAATTTCCAGTCGTTGTTTTCCGTGCAGAAAAATCATGCATGGCCCAAAAGAAGCAGCGATTCATTTCGTCGGATGAGTCAGATACTGACCTACAACATTTGGGATCAACGCCGAATACGCTTATACGTAGCAGAGAAAATTCAAAACAGGCAGTATGTTTTTTTTGTAGCTGTTGTTACCAGACATATATTATTGAGACAAGTTTTTCTAGTTAATGCAGCGGTTCTTAAACTGGGGTCCGTCATCTCTTGAGCAAATCAAGATAGTTTAAGGACTGTATCCATTGCCGAACAACACACTTTACTCCACACAGGTAACAAAAAATGCAACAGTTTGCGCGCAATCTTGATGTGCGCTTTCTTGTCTGTGTGATGTCACAAACTGTCTATGGATGATTATTATGCGCAATTTTGCAAAACTTACTTAGGCTAATTCTGTACTTACTGTAAAAAATGGGAAAATTAGGTATCGTTTGCTATTTCGAGTTTCGTTGTTTCAAACGTAGCCTACATTCAACTTTATCTTCCGCGGGATCTCGAGATAATGTCAAGAGCCCTTTATGAAAATATAATTGAAAAGTTTGCGAACAAATTAATGGTCTAAAGCAGGGTGGGGAACCAGCGGCCCATTGGCGCCGAGTGGGCGGTGGCGGGGTGGCGCCGCCCCCCCCCCTTGGGTTTGCAAAGCACGGTGGCGGCCACCGTGGATATTTTTGATTCCTTGTACGAAAATATCGTAAAAACTGAAATATCGTAAAAACTGAAACAATTCAGCTTTTAAATGAATGTGCTGGCGAAAAAACAACAAAACGTGGCTTAAAACTGTAACCTGTTTTGGTTAGTGCCTTTTTTATGACGTCAAACACACAATTGTTGCCAGTGAATGTTTGGCTATTATAGTGTACAATTCAATTATTGTGTTGTAATAAATGGTTATTTTACGTGATACAAAGCAATAACAACGTGACTAAACACTTTTAAATATTGCCAAATCAATTTTAAACGGTACAACAGTGTGTTCCAAAATAAATAACATTATTTTTTTTAATTTTGAAGAACATTCTATGGCAGGGGTGGTCAGACCTGCTTCTTGCTGGAGCCGCAAATCACAAAACTTAGTTTTAAAAGAGTCGCAACACAAAAAAAAATCGAATTTATTCACACACAATAAAGTGTACGCTCTACAAAATAATGATTATTGTTGTGTGGTGATACTGTAAGTCTAAATATTTTTGACTACAATGCACAAGCCAACACGCTTTTGTACAATAATGTTTTTTTCGTTTTTCGGAACGTGCTTTGGTTTTTACAAACAGTCAGTCTATTGTTAATTACGTGATAGAATGTTAATACACATTGTTTTCACAACTGGGCAATATGGGGAATATATGTGCAACATTAAAGAGCAGCAATTAAAGGCTCAAAGAGCCGCAGTTTGGCCACCCCTGGTCTATGGAAAGTTCTTGGGGGCTTTGAGTTTGAGTTCTTGCGGTTTCACGCATTTATGACGTCACATGAATTGACGTCACACTTTACGTCCGCCACCTAGCATTTTTGTAAAACTCGGCGCCTATGCTGCGGTCTAAAGGCCTCATGCGGCCTTTTAGGGCACGACGTACGGCCTTCGACGCAAAAAATACATTTTAGGATATTGATATTGCACGCTGCACCCGTCGAAGAAAAGCTTTGCAATATTTATTTCATAGGGATCTAATTGCAATTCCCGACAAGAACCGTATACGAAGCGTATGCGATAGTGCTGAATATTTGTCACTGTTAAACAACCAAATGGTATCATTAAATCACTTCTGCAGCAACAAGCAGAATTAATTTTACTCTGGATACCTTAAATGATTTTGATTTAATTTCGTCCAATTGCATTAATTTGCATAGGATAATCCAAAAGCAGTTTGTTTAATTACGGACAAGACTAAAGCGCGAAAATACCCGGCGTCGTTTGTAGCTTGTGAATTGTGATTATATACATTTCTCGAAACTGAAGACTGGCATCGTGGATCCCAGTTTAAGATCGCTGATTTAAAGGGTCAGTTAAGGTAAAGAACAACAAACGACTGAAATGATTGTGAAAGGTGGGCAGTAGGCTACAAACTTGGTCATGTAATACCACAGTAGAAGCTGTGCTAAGCAGTGCCATAAAAGGTTGAGAATTCATGTCGCCTGGCCTAGATCATAGTGAACCGCACTGCAACGTAGGCTCTGTTCAATCGCTTAATTGTAAGTTCAATATTGGCAAGCCTAATTATCTTAAAATAATTAAACATATCCGGTTATAGGCTAGTGTTTTTTAATTCAAAGCTGTTTTAAGCAAATCTATGGAAGACGCAAAAGCAGTACCAGCGGCAAACTATACGGTAAGCACGTGACCTTTATTCCTTGCCTGAATCAGAAAGAGGAACGTTTTAAAAGTTACACATCTTGTTTCTGAGTTTGTGTCGCTCATTCGCAACACATTTCAACGCATTTATGGGTTTGTTAACTTTAGAGGCAAAAAGAAGACCTTCATCAAATGCGGATAAGTTCACGTTGGAGGTCTTAGACTGCTTAGAAAAACTCGAAAGAAGTTCAAAAGTACCTCAGGTTTCAAATAGCCCTGGTTCATTCGACCGAACTGTTTCACGTCGCAGAAAACAAAAACGGAAAATAATGTCTTGCAAAGATTTTGAAATTCTCGAGGAAACTCGGATAGCCAGTGCCCCTGCAAATGGCTCACCACAAAAGGTATGATGATTTCATTATGTAGAATATAAACCAACATCCTTGTTACTTGTAAACAACGCAGAACTACACGCCAGATAATGTCTCCACATCATCGGTTGTTCGTTCTTCTCGTAATATAACCAGAAAAACGGAGCCGGATTACGATCGTTCAAGGTAAAAAGTCCTACTTTTTGTATCACGACGACAGGAATTTTTTTAGAATGCACGCTGTGTGCATGTGTATACCTACATAAGGTGTGTAGCGAGGTGTTTATTCGAGGTACATTGTCATAGAATGACACAATGTACGAATACGCCGCATAAGACGAGAGTCAGAGAAAGAAGGCAATATGTCCGGTTCGCTGTAGTATGAAGGCACACGATAACGGAAGTGAGAGAGGCCGCTACAGGTGGCACATTATGCGACAAACCAACTTATGCTACAAATTTAGTAACACACCAACTTTGATTACGCTATTTTTTTAGCAGGGATTTAAAAAGTGACAAACCTGTGTTGCCAATTGGGAGTTTACGAATAGTGCTAGATTTTGAAAGAAAAAATGCTAAAATGATTTTATGTGCACCATAAAAGCCAAAAACACTCATTTTCCACACTTTTTCAACTACATTTAAAAAAATAATAATAATTTAAAATATACGGCATTTGGTAATTCAATGATTTTACAATATTATGGTTGTGACTTTTTTGAGCAGTTTGTGCTTGTAAGAATGGGCTGTTTTGCTTTGCTTATTGTTTACTTCGACTGTGTAGATCTGGGGTTAATAAATAAAAGTATTGGCAAACCAAAACCTTTCGTACACATAAGCAAAGAGGAAATATATTTATAACATACTAAATCGGAGTTTAAGGAATGTGTATTTAGATCAACACTGTCCAAATGTTTTTAAATCTCAAGATATCTGTTTTAAAACAAAGAAAATGGAAACTTGTTTCTCAACTTTTCAAACTATACATATACTTTTCAAACAATATTGGCCTCCATAGATTTTAATACAAAATCTCCATTTTTTGAAAAATGTCGTAAATAAAAACAACGAATTCCAAAGGGTTAATAATTTTTTATGTAGTGTTGCATTATATGCCTTTTATGTGTAGTTTGTAAAAGTACGTTTGTTATTTTTGTTGCAGTTTGCAGAATAACGACGAGCAATGGCGCGCTATGAAATCACATGATGATGAGAAGATAGACAAGAGTCATATAAAACCCGCCGTGATACAAAACTTTATTGAAAAAAGAGACGACAATTGTTATAAGGAACCATCTGTAATGACTGAGGGAAGCTTAACAAGAGTGGAACAACATATGCTTTGCTCCTTGCCTTCTTTATCACCGCCCTTATCTCCAATACAAGATGATTATCAGAACAACTTAATATACACACACCCTGCAGAAGCAGGTGAAATTTCAGAAGCAGAACCGAAATCTGTAACTTCATTAGACAAACAAATCGCAGACAGAAACAATGTAACACTAACTGCAACCCCTGTGAACACCATTGACGAAACAAGTAAAAAAATTAACAAAGTAGAGTCTTGTTCCCGATACTTCAGTCATTTAACAAACAGCGAACTTATTGATGTCGAGTCCAAAAAAAGACAATCACCACAATCGTGTCAGGTTTGGGACGATAGCACAGTTGATGGCAACTTCGAATTGAAGCCAAATTCACCAAAGATTTTGAGTTCCTGTTTATCAATTGACCAACATCGTGGCAGAAAAACTCCAGCTGAGACAGTCCAGTTTTTCCAAAAGTTAACACCCGAATGTCATTTGTTTGACTCCAAGTGGGATTCAGAACCAAGCACTCCCACCAACAAGCCAAATTGTGTCATGGCAAATAAACGAGACAACTCTCATGCGAGCCACGATTTAAAAACTTTAAGTTGCAACGTGTCTATTTATCCTATTAACAAACCTCCTGTACCGACAATATTGAAAACAACCTGTAATCCCCGAGTTTTTACCAAACCTTCTGTTTTTGAAAATGAACATTTCACTCTCCCAAATCAAACAATCGACTTGGACATGAGAAAGACAGAGTGCGACATTGACCACTTGGACTTTAAACAGACAAACAGCCATTACAAACTAGGGAGTCGTGAAAAAAACGTCACCAAAACTGTTCTCGAAAAATTGTCCTACTGTGATACAAATAAATGTAATTTTGACACTACATTTAGTGTGAGTTGTAATTCAGTTCGATCGCTCGAACTTCCTGTGTCACATGAAATATTTGCCATAGAAGCACCGTTGCAAGATGGGTTCACCGCACCCGACAAACAAAAACAGAATGAAAGCTTATTTTCGGATTGGTGGAAATATGATTCGTCCTATCCTTGGTACCAGTTCGATGGAAAAGGCATCGGTTGGAAGGTAAATTGTTTCGCACGTGGATAACGATATACTAATACAGAAATCGTCCTGATCCACGAGTGCTCAACAGATGATTCCAGTCACATATATAGGCATTAATTACCTGACAAATTCAGCACACATTTAAATCAGTCTGTATATTTCTTATTGCAAAACACTTCGGAAATCGGTTTCGCCCAAATATATGGCCCCCCCCCCCCCCCCCCCCCCCCCCCCCCCCCCCCCCCTAAACAGGAATTTATTTATTTATTTCCTGTTTAGGACTGACGATGCCATATATTTGGGCGAAATCGAATTCCGAAGTGTTTTGCAATTACACTTAAATTAAACTTTAAGGCATATTCGAGTTCCAAAATATAATTTTTCCTCCGAGTCACCTAGCAATTACGACCAAGCTTATATGAAGTTTAAAAATATAATATTCTTTCACATCAGATTAACATTAAATTGTTTGCAACTTTACGTACCACTTCTGGAGTTGTCCTTTTTACGCTAAGTTAGTTGCTTTCTTTAGATAATATTTTCACCGATTCTACTGTTTATTGGTCCGTTCCTATGGGTTTCAAACATTCTAAATTTGACCCCAAGAATTCGCTTTATGTGCAAGAATTGCTGGCGCTGCGACTTAAACGAATACTGGTTCAGCTGCAAGGTAATGAAATTATAGGCTTATTGGTTGTGAATAATTCTTGGGTGGATAATTAAACAAGATTGCATTCTTTTAAAGGCTTGTGACTGAATTCGTCTTTAATACGTCAGTGTTTTGCTTTAAAAAAAATATAGACTAAGTTGTTCTAAAAGGTTTTCAAATGTAATATAGGCCAGGGCTTCCCAAACTGGGGGTCGGGTCGCAGAGAGCTGTACCAATTTTGAAGAAAATACTCCATACACTGGAGTAGAGTACGGGGATGCCGCATACCCCCGGCCTTGACCTTTGTATAACGTCACAATGTCATTTTTGTTATGTCGGTTTTAAAACGTTTCCAGCTAAGCGCAAACGCGCTTGTAGTGACGCCATTGATCAAACAAACGTCAGTTAAAACGCAACAATTGCAATTGTTTTGAAATTCGCAGGCATTTTAATGCAACATAAAGATGACATATAGAGTTATAGACTAACGTTTAATTAAGTATTGTGTGGCGCAATAACTTTCTCCAATAAAAGTAGGCAATACATTTACGATTTCTACGCAATGTTTAATGTCCGTTTGCAAAGCACTGCAACGGCCAAAACTTGGTCCAAGGTGATAAGTGCCATTTACAAAACAATGTGACAGAAACTAAAGGCTAAAGCACATAAAAGGTATCGGTGTTTGGACGTGTAAAGTACTAGACTGCGAGTACCGGTTGTTTTTAGTTTTCGCTCGAATTAGCCTTTCAATAAATACATAAACGTATTTTTTGCATTGTTTATTATATTATCCGTGAAGGGTCGCGGAAAATTTATAGAGATTAAAAGGGTTCGCGATCAAAAAAGTTTGAGAAGCCCTGATATAGGCTATACAGGGGTTTATGACCACTTTTTCTGGAAAGTTAGTACGCTGTAATTACTGTGAATCACTGATAAAATCAAAATTGTAATAATTTTTCTTCAATTTTGTATTGAAATCAAGTGACATTTTTGAACCAAGCGTAGGTGTGCTATAAAAACATTGTGCTATAAAAATGTCAAAAATGCATGTATTTCAGGGCAAAGGAAGCGGAATTATTTGCCTACTTATTCCTGTATACGCCCTTCTTGGTCCATTGATCATCGCGTTCACAGTTTTGACGGTGATTTTGTTGGCATGCTGTGGCGATCCCAAGCCGAGTGACTCACAAACCTTACCAAACATTCATTCGTATTAGACGTCGAGTATGCGACATATTTTTCTTTACCACAACGGTTTGATTGCAAATTTTTGTCCATAGTGTTGCCTTTTATGTAAGTCTCTCAATTGACGACGTTTTAAAGTTTGTGTCAACAGTACAACGAAGAAAAAATTTGTCATCCGCTTCTTAGACTTCATAAAGTTTATAATTTACCTAAATTAGGAACACTCGTTACTTCATTGCACGGTCGGTAAAAGGTATTTTTTCCCCGACGGGGAATTAACTGTGATCTAGAAAGGCAAGCGTGAGTCTCTTATATCCATGGAATGTTTTTTTTGCAGACCAAAAAAACCAATTGCAACTTTTTTCTTTCTGGCACCATGTCACAATAAATGTGAAAGTCATGTATTACTTTTAAACGCGTTTATTAACATCTCTATTTTACATCCCTAAAGTCAGTTCACAACCTGGAAAATGGTTATTTTTTGCAATTTTTGGTTGTAGTTTGTCGCAAACCCAAAACCGAAATCTGCAAAGTCGGTCAATGTTTGCAACCGTTGCAACAAAAATGATAAATATTTAACAGACTGCTGGTTCAAATACGCTATTGAGTGCAACACGAAAAGAAGGATTAAGACCGAAGGATCGACACTAAAAGAATATTTGAATAAAATAACATTGGCAAACCTACACATACAACGTTACGATAAACGTACATAATCAACATTCATTGTCAATAAAGTAATGTCGTAATTCGCAACCCATGCTTATAATTTTTCCTTGTTCAAATTTTATTAATATCAATTCGTTGTACCACAATAAAAAGTTATTGATATTTGTTTGTCTTGATATCAAATAAACAGCGCCAGATTTTCGTAGTTTTAAAATCTTGTTTTAAACCAATACAAGCACCAATAAACACAGCAGTTTAAATACCACCACAAATAATAAGCGGAGGACAGCAATCATCACAGTAAGTCTTTAACACGTCAACCACATCAAGTGGTTTGTTAAATCTGTACAAAAATCGCATTGTTTTTTTTACAACAATTACCCATTTTGCCAGAGTATCATTAATTCTATTATTAATGGCGTTAATAATTATTTGTGCGGCTGGAGGTTTCAGTACAGCGTGAACATGAAAAAAATCAACAAAACAAAGATACAGCACTTCAGATCGAGGGTATTTCGGATTCCGCTGTTACATTCAAACGGAATTCGAAGATTCTGTGGTTCGCTTTTCCAGCAACGAAATATGCTAAACAACACATGTTTATGTGTTATAATATAAAACTCTGGGTTCCAAATTCTTTGTACCACTTACTTGTACGATACGTCACGTGCAATCTGGGGTTGTTTGTCACTTGCGGGCCAGAAAATATTGTTTTTCAAAAAATACGGAGACCCTGTACATGATATCAACTTGTTATTTTAAAGCCCACCGAAAGCAGTGTGTATGACATTTACCTTTATAGTTAAACACAGCATCGACATCACACGCATCGACACCAAGCCAATTCTTTATCGGCTTGGATCCAATCAAATCAAATTGTCGACCGACAACACCCGAGTATCTCGTTTTATACATCGAAAGTATACTTTCCTATTTCATACAGCAAGAATTTAAACTTATTTGCGCATAGGACACTCTCAGGAAGATATTCCTACCTTGTACTGCCAAATGCTTTGGTGATTAAACAGTGTAATCACATATTCTCCTGTAGTTCGATCGTACTCAGAGTAGGCTGTGTCCACTGTTGCAAACGGATGACCAATAAAAACGTCAGATAGTGCGTGGCTACTCACATGTACAGGATAAGGTCCATCATTTCTGTATTCATCCACTTGTCCATTTTCTGCAACAAATAAATCAACAGGTTGTACCTTGTCGCGTAATAAAGCTGCCTAAAATATCGAACTTACTTTGCACTATCAAGACCAGGGCTTGGGTCCGCAAAACAGCCTTTACATTGTCCGTTTTAAGAAACTTTCGTTGTGAGTTATATTTGTAATGAACAGCTGGGACCACTTTGGGGTCAAAAGCCCATTGAAGAAAATCCTCTATGACGCTTGTTTTGTCGAGCAAACTGAAGTAAGAAGTAAGTTGTACTTCCACAGGAAAGTAATAATCCTCCTTGAAACGTATAATCCAGTTAAATTAGTGGCTAAACGCAATAATATGAATCTTTACCTTTATAAAGTCAGCATAGAAATATTTCCCGTAATCGTTACGCACTGAAACGGCGTCAAACTTTTGAATGTCACAAACGGTTTTGGGCGTGATTGTGCGCTTTGCTGGTTTGTTTTCTACAACAACTGAAAAACATAAACGTTTTAAAAGTAAGTTTTATACATATTTAAAAAGTGTTATTTGGTTAAGTTGGTCCCGTCGAAGAAATCCTTCTTTCAAAACAGATATTTATCCAGATTTGAAGTTTAATTCTGATGTTCCATTTAATATTAGTAGTTTATATACATCACTTAAACATATTTGTTTGTTAAACCATTATAACCACTAATATTCTTACTGCCATATTAAATAGCTTGGCTAGCCTTTAAACCTTGTTTTAATCGACCTTCTGTTGTAAAATCTTTGTTCTATTTATTTCATAATAGCCAAAAAAATCATTTTGTAAAAATTAACTTCAAATTGTTTGAAGTCGACAGGATGATAATTGATAATATTCTTACCAGGACAGTATCCGCACGTGGATTGACAAAGGCGTACCATAGACTGAACACCATTCGACTTTGTACAGTATCCAGACTCTTTCCAAGAGGTACATTTCTTTAAAGAGTACTGGTCGAAGCAAGTGGCTGCCGAAAACAAGTTGTTGTGTTAGAAATCGAATAAAATAGATTTAATCTTTTCACATTCTTATTAGCAGGTCCGGATTTTCGTTATGATATAAAACAAATTGATGTATTTTTTTTGATGTGAGCAACACGATCACTTTTTAGAATTTTACGTTGCACCAACAGAATCGTTGAAATGTATGACGATCGAGAAAAGTGACCAAATTTGGTAAAAAAAAGTTTACTTTGGGAAATGCCCAGATCAATCTGGTGGTTTCGTATTTTCTTATCACAACAAAGCACTAATTGACCTGAACGGTGCGACAGCATAGAAAAATTTAACGCGAAAATTCTGCGATACATAGAAGTATATTTTTAGTTTCATATGAAAGAAGATAGGGTGATTCTTCTTTATATTGCTTAACAGTTGTTGTTGTTTTTGAGGCCGTCCGCTATAAAATTTCAGTTCTGAAACCGTCCGCAGAGCAAGAAAGGTGGTCGACCCCTGGTTTGGAAACACTGACCTAGGGCATTGTTATCACCACCGTAAATATGAACTGAAACTATGTGTCATGGCATGCAAACGTTGAACCTGAGGACAAAGAATACATGCAGCAACACCCAA
Source organism: Phallusia mammillata (assembly GCA_003260075.1). Classification (NCBI taxonomy): domain Eukaryota; kingdom Metazoa; phylum Chordata; class Ascidiacea; order Phlebobranchia; family Ascidiidae; genus Phallusia; species Phallusia mammillata. Next base: position 33,679 of record QLIY01001173.1, on the reverse strand, counting down.
CATATGCCACCGACTTTTAAAACTTCCCAACAACTTTAATACCTTTGTCATATTTGTTTGATTGTGATGTTTTGCCCAAAACTCCTAAATGCACTACTGTTATTGAGATCAAATATATTTATTGTTTATCATATTTTTTTAGTTTAAGGCAATGGTATATTTGATGTTTCTTTCATACATTTTTTGCTTCACCAAAACCCACCGATCACCATTTCATACCTATGTTGCAAAATGCGCATGTCAACGGGCACAACTGTTCCACAGCTTCGGGATATTGTTCGCAAAATTGACTCATTTTAAAGTTTTGGCAAGTTTGCTCAGGTGCTTTGTCCGAGCAATCAATCCCCCCTTATAAACAACAAAGGCCAACAAAAACACTTCAATAAATGCTGCCTTAGTGTACTGCTGCCTTTTCGCTTGGAGCTTGATTTAATTAGAAGCTCCTGTACCTGGTTTTGGAATTGTTGTAGGCTTGGGTTGTGTGGTTGGCCTTGGCGTAGGGGCTAACTTGGTTGGCGTTGCTCCTGTCCCATAATTTCTGCTGAATCGATAACAAGCTGAATTCGTTTCAGTGGCAACCGATCGTTCTACGAACAACAGGCGTAAAATTAAGAAATTAAACACAAAAATGCGAAAGGGAATAACAATGTTATGAAAAAAACGTATAAAACATTTTTAATGTTTTTTTAACATTTAAAGGTCTACAATACCGGAAATACTTCCATAAAGTTCAATCATGCCTTCCTGTTCGTCGGTTGGAAGTGTATAATATTCCAAGGAGTTAATAAATCGGTAATATGGAGCCATCAAAGCACTGAAAAAAATAGCAAGGTAAAATAAGCAGAACAAACTCAAGGCACCTTAATATTTTACGTAATGTTTGTTAAATCACCGCTTTTGAATACAAATCAATACGCATACAAATCTGTGATATGACTGAAAAGTGTCAAAATCGAGATTAAAGCGCATGTGTGACAACTTTTTTTTACATCAATGGAAAGCAGCACTGACAATCCTTTTAGGTTAAACTTACAGTCAGTACTGTTTTTACTATTACCGAGATGTCGTGCTGCGTATTTGTGCCCTGCTGCTGTTTTATACAGATAAAAGTACCACATATAGTCGTGCTAGGTTATGGTAATATACACGCACCTAGATACACCGGAGTGTTTCAAACCTAAGATGTGACCAAGCTCGTGTGCGCCAACTACAAAAATATCTTTTCCGTTTCGATTTTCTGTAAAAGCAATGTTGTTAATATCAGACAGTTTGTGTTCTACTTGTTTAAATAAAAACGCTTGCCGTTGTTGTTTGTTGATAGATACCAGTTTTCAGCCAGATCAAAATGTAATTTTCCACTTTCTGGGTAAAATGCGTGAGCAAGTGTCCCACCTTCCCCGTCAAATGGAAATCCATCTCCATGTGATGCTTTAAACAAAATAAACGTATTTTTTAGATTGATGGAAAAGGTTGTAATGCACTTGTTGTTAAAGTAAGCAGATTCGGTTGATCTTTCAATATAGGTTTGTTTCCTTTTTGAGTGAAGTAATCGAAACTAAACGCATTACAGTTTTCGAAAGGCAACAGTGCAAGTAAAATAAGTTACTGTAAAGAAAACTACTTGTGACTTTAGAAAAGTCTAACCTTGTCCAAACGAAATTGTCACATGTGCGGACGACACAGAACGGCCGAGATCCTCGGTAAACCGAATGTTGGAATTTTTTTCCCACAAACACATTGCTGCCAATATTCCTTTTTTAATGTCCGTAGTTAGACCTTCCGGAAAGGTCTCAGTGAAAAAACTGAAATTATGTGAACGTATTATATTCCTGCCTTGTTTAGCGCACATTAGTAGTATTGGTTCGTCCCGGGGCTCCCTCCACCTATTTTGGTCCCGGGGGGGGGGGTTATTATATTCCTGCCTTGTTTAGCGCACATTGCATTACCCTGTCGCCATGTATGAACAGTTTCAGCAGATGACAATATGGTAAATGATGAACTACTAAACTTACTATGGCTATGCTACATATTTTAAACTTCAGACCACTTCGAAACACGATTGTATATCTTACAATGTTACAATACATTTACTTTAAAAAGACAACGTAAAAGTAAAAATAATTATGTTTTTGTTTTATCTGCTGAAGACAAGCTGAAGGTGTGTTTAACACAGGGTTCGTGAAGTTTAAAACAGAAGTCAAATAAACAGAAGGCTTTCTATTTGATTGAGAAATATTGTGGAAACTGGTTTACTTACGAATATGTCAAGTGATATTTCCCCGTAGATCTTTTAAATGTGCTCATCCATCGGCTGTTTTCACTAAATTCAGCTATTCCACTTCCTGCAGGAGGAGGGTCGCTCATTCCGCAACGAGATTTACGAACTTGCTTCAGTAAGGCAGCATCTGGTACACCTGTTAAGTTAAAAATATAATTTGTAACTGGTTTCAAAGCCAGTTATGCCCAACATGATTTTGCTTTAACATGGCCAATTTCGCAACAATCAAAATGCGGGACATTGTGTTAGTAGGGACAATAGTTTAGTTTGAACATTGGTCGAGCGCTACTACCGTATCTTATAATCTATACTCTATACCAGGCCTGCACAACATACGGCCCGTGGACCACATGCAACCGTGTAAATATATTTTACACATGTTCCGACTTTTCATTTTTGCTGCAATTATTGGCGAAAACAATCCAAGTTTTGTTGCATTATTAACTTACAGTAAGCGACGGCCTGTCTGGTCTGATATGTTAATTTATGGATATTTAGGAGTAAGTATTTCTAAAAATACTGTGATGACTATAAAATAAAAACAAATGAAGAAAGATTGAAAGCGAAGAAAGCGTGTTTAAGGCAGAATGGACCAGCAAATACCTATTTACAGTTATACACTCAAAATTTAAGACGATATTTTAAACTAATCCAAATCCAAATCTTGCTCTGTTAATGAAAAGAACCTTAAAGCAGAGAGGCTTAGTGTCAATCTTAGCTCCAAACCGTTTTTTAAGCTTTTATGCAATGGAAATAATAAAGCTACCATAGTTAGTTTCAAAATATCAAGGGAATTTATTCCTCCGACGGAGATTTTACGACAGTTGGTTTTTTACTGTCTTGACCAGGGGTGGGGAACCTGCGGCCTACAGGCCACATGCGGCCTTTTAGAGCACTAAGTGCGGCCTACGATGCATAAATACATTTTAGGATCTTGATATTGCACGCTGCACCCATCGAAAATAATCAACGAAAATGTATTTTGTAGGGATTTTTTGTCTCCCATTACTATTTGATAAGTTCTAGAGCAGCGGTGTTTGCCTTAGATTGGTTCACAAATCGATTTCTGTAAGACAAGATCTCATGACAATCTTACTTGTGTAACAAACAAAGCAATTGTTTGCGCATAATCTAATGTCTGAGACTTGTCTGTGATGTCACAGGCTGCCCTTAGATCACTGATATACGTAAACAAGCGCATCTACAAGTGAAATAAATCCTGAATATTGTAGTGAAGGTGGAAATGTAGTGGCAAGTTTATTTACCTTTATTCAGATTGGACCGTAATTCCAACGACCCCGCAAGAGAAAATTACACAACTACCATTCCGTAATTCAAAAAGTTTGAACACCACTGTCCTAGGCCTAGGAAATAGTCTATGCGGCCTACACGAGTGTAGATCATACGTTGAGTGGCCTTTATGAACAAAAAGGTTCCCCACCCCTGGACTCGATACCTTTTATTAGGTAAGGGATTTGGAACAAACCTTAGCATGCGGGCCACGACAAACACTTTTTTGCTGTTCGGGCCCATTGAACCGTTTTAAGTTGTGCAGGCCTGCTCTATACCCTATTTTAGGGGTGTCCAACTCGAACACACCTCCGTGCCAATTTAGGTTTCAAATATACTCGCGTGCCTACGTTTGGTACTTTTTCCAAACCATGTCTTAAACGTATTAACGGTACCGGTCCAATCCGAGTACTTGGCCAATATGTAGAACCCTATTAAATAGTTGGAAAAAAATGTATGTCTTCAAATGCGAGTAAACTTGTTTATGATACCCCAGAAACCTTTTATTCTGTTTTTGTGACACAAGATACAAATAGTTTGCGACGGGGCTTAAGTTTTGTCAAAAATCGAACAATTTAATTAGTAGGTTGTGTAACTTTCCCCCCCCCCCTAATCTTTACTGAAGTTAGAATAAAGGCCAAGAAGAATCAATAGAAACGAATTTAATTCTTGACAAATCCTAATGTTTACCATCTAAATGTACAAAAGTTATGTAACACTTTCAAATGTCCTGCATGCCACTTTTGGCATGCGTGCCACGTGTTGGACACCCCTGCACTATTTCTGTAAAATATGGCATGCTTGCTAATATTACTGGATGCAAACACATCAACATAAAACATGTTTTTGACGAAATTGAAATGTAAAAAATCATTGATTCATTGATTTGATGCAGATGAATATAGTTTAAAAATTGGTATATTTGTAAGACTTTTGTCGTCAATGTGATCTGAAAAAACGTAGGATAGGAAAAATTAGAAATGCAATAGGAAAGGTAGATTTACAAAAAATGACTTATTGGGAGTTGAAGCACTTTTACACAACGTACCAAATAAATTGTAATCCCGACCGGCATTTAACAAATAAGCAAATAAATCTAGACTCTAAATAGTTCATTATGGGTCCCCTTCCCTGAAGGGGTATTTTTAAAAACGGATGTAATGACTAAAGTGCATGAGCTAGTTTCATGGTTTGTTGTTTGGTGCAATGTAAGGTATTTCAAAGAATTTTGTACCGTAAAAAAGGATTTACCCATTTTCACCCCTAAACCCCACAACATTTGTGTCTGTATAACGCTGGTTTATTAAACGCGTTTGGTCAAGAAATTGTAACGACTAAAGTACATAATCTAAGAGTTTCATGCCTTGATGGTTGGTGCAATGTAAGATATTCTAAACAATTTTGTAACTTTTTATTGGATTCACCCATTTTTCACCCTTTAAACCCCGAAATAATAAGTTGTAGTTTTAGGCCAGAAGTCAGATAGTAGCATCAACTCTCAAGGGAGTAATTCACTGGCTTACGATAAAGGCGGTTTAAACCAGGGCGGGAGTGCTCAGCTTAACTTCCGGACAGACGTTTACGAGACCGTCGTTTCGGTGATTAGAAATCAGCTGTTTGTGCACAGTAATGCTATGTCGTTTTATCAGGCGCATTTTCAGTTTTGGAAAATGGTGTTTAAAAATTGACCTTGAACGACAATATCAAGGTCAAAGCACATTAATTTGAAAGTATTTTTCCTGTTCTTTTTTCCTGTTTTTTGTAATTGTATGACAATAATGATGCAAAAAGAATACGGAAAAAAACGTCTAAAGTTGGGATAATGCTTTCTGAAAGTTATTCCTTAAGAATCTAAAAATAACCGCAACATTTGTTTTTCGTAAATCCGCACAAACGCGAGTATGGGGACCCATTCTTTTTTGCTTGCAAAAACAATCATATGTGATGTAGATCAAATAATGTGCATTGTAAATTGGTAAATAGGATATAGAATATATTAAATTGAAGTATATTAGGAAGCAGTGGCGGCTCGTGCCTAAAATTTGTGGGGGTGCTGCTCAAAATTTTAGCCTTTATTGAACATATATAAGTTGGCAATATATAGAAAACCTACATTTATAGTTTTCTAGCCATTGTTTTGTGTAGAAAAACAAGTAATACAAATCTTAATTAGAAACTCCATTGTGACGTAATTTTTGTTACGCAATAATGTACACGAGTGTAAACACCAGACGATATCATTTGTGTATTTTGTTTACTTGCACAGCAACCGCTAAACACCATAACATGCAGTAATAATGTGGAACAAAAACACACATGACACAGACTCGAAACTAAGCGGTTGTAAATACGGTAAAACACA